>PDHP01000115.1:5448-110840 GCA_003339455.1 Ophiocordyceps camponoti-leonardi (nom. inval.) | reverse complement strand
GACTGCTTGCGATACTCGAAGGCGAGAAGATAAGACATTCGCTAATGTCTCTCGGATGTTTTCCTAACAAGTATAGACAACTCAGTTTCTGCGCCCCCCCCCCCCCCCCCCCCCCCCCCCCCCCCCCCCCCCCCCCCCCCCCCCCCCCCCCCCCCCCCCCCCCCCCCCCCCCCCCTTTTTTTTTTTTTTTTTTTTTTTTTTTTTTCGCCCACGGCCTGCCGAAAGCCTCTTCTCTTTTATTCTTCCCTTCTCAACCTCGTTTTCCACCTCCACTCCCTTTTCCAACGGGATGACTGGCCTTCTTCACTGCCATGAGCCATGTATGTATATCTCCTCCGCTCCAGATCATCACTGCTGTCCCACCGCCATCACGAAAATCACGACACTGCAAACACTGATCCCCCCCGATTTGCTTCTCCCCGAGACGACTATTCATAGGTTCGCTAACCACCCCAGCTGCTTCCATCTCTCCCCTTTCTTCTTCTTCTTCTTCTTCTTCTTCTTCTTCAACTGGATCTGGATATATCCCCCCCCCCCCCCCCAAAGCCGTCTTCCCATCACGCCACCACAATACATCGTCTCCCTCCCTGACTGTGTGAAACCGCCAACCATCACAGTCACTCACTCACTCACTCACAGTCACCCACATATCTCATTCAAAAGGAGAAAAAAAAAAATAAAAAAAAATAGCCACCAGAAGATGGGTCTCTGATCCCAGTCCTACCTACCTACATACTCCCGTGATCAAAACAAAAAGAATACCCGTAGGTGTGTTTCAACGCCAGCACAGCCAACTCCCCCATCCTTATCCCTAAAATCCCTTCTCCGCGCCAAGTAACTCCCCCAATATGTAGACTGGGAAACAGAAGAAAAGAATGAACAAATCATTCCACCAAAAACGTCTCGCTCGTCCCCTCAAACCCAGTTATCCTCCCACTCAAAGACTTGTAATCACCGTAGTATCGAAGCCGGTACTCCCCCGGCGGCGTGTCCTCCTCAACCTCCCATGCGATCCGGACCTCGCTCGTGCCGAGGATGGCGCTCGTCCGTCTCCAGTGAAAGGTGAGAGCCCAGTCCGAGTCGTCGCGTATTTGCTGCCAAGACTCCTCGCCCCCCGCAGAGGAAGACAGGGGCACCTGCTGCTGCTGCTGCGCGCCGGCCGACAGCGCCACCTTCCACCCGGAAAAGGCCGACGATGAAGGAGGTGAAGAAGAGGACGAGGAAAGCCCCCGCCTCTCCACGGCGGCATACGTCTGCTCCAGCCGCAAGTTGTTACGCGGGTTCGCCCCGACAAAGCTTGCCTCCACCACGTCCCCTCGTCCGAAGCGCGTGCCGCCTACATCGGACGTCACGTCGCCAAAGTCTCGCGATCCAGCGGGCCGGTCGTAGACGACTCCAGGTATGAGACTCCACGACCGGTTGCTGTTGTCAGGCGGCGCCGGCCACGACCCGTCTGATGGGAAGCCACCATCCGCCGGCGGGTTATCCCGGGAGGAAGACGATCGCAGGTATGCTATCGACGCCACGCTGCGATCCATGTGCGCCGCCAGCGTATGCCGTCCGTACAGCGTCGAGGCGCCCTCGTACCGTTGCACGCTGCGAGCGTCAGTCAGCAGTCAGACAAGGAAAAAAGGGGAGGGCGAGAGGCGCTCACCCATATTCCTCCTCCGTCGTGATGTAGTGCGTGTAACTGTTGCTCGGCGCCCCCAGGACAACCACCGGCTTCCTCCCCTCCAGCTCGAGGGCCAATGTCGTGGTCGCCTCCTCGGCCACAGCCTCCTTCCACCGCCTCCCTGCCATGGTGGTCGCCTCGCCGGGACTGACGATGATCAGTAGCTGACCCACGCGCAGCGTCTGAATATCCACCACGTTGGGCGTCCAGGCGTAGGGGAAACCCTTGTCGCCGACGTCGAGGAGGATAGACTTGGGCTCTTGGCATCGCTTCTGGTCGCGCGTCGGCTGCCGGATCAACCAGCTGATGACGCGCCACAAGACGGACGACTTGGATTTCGCAGACCGGTCTTGCACCAGGTCGAACGAGCCCGGCTCGTCCCAGGTGCCGGCTCCGAACGAGTAACCGAGGGCGGCGGCGCAGGTGACGGCCTCGGACCCGTTGCGCAGCCGAAACGCGAAGCCGGCCATGTCGTGGAAGCGGTGAAAGGCCTTGACGCCGTCGCCGCGCACGTTGGCCGGCTGCCGGTCCACGCGGCGGTACAGGTCCGAGGCAGCCTGGTACTGGCGACGGCCGATCTCGAGACACGACGAGGCGCCGTGGTCGTCGACGGCCAGGCCGGGGCCCCTGGCGCGGCACCGGCTCACCCGTCCGTCGCTGCAGGTGCTGTCCTCGAACCGACACCGCTCGCCGGAGCCGTCCTCGCAAAAGGCGCCCATGACGTTGGGGCTGACGTCGCCCATGTTCGCCTGGGAGAAGCCGCCGACGAAGGGGTGTCCCAGCTCGGCGCTCAGCCTCTTCTCCAGCATATCGGCGGCGACACCCTTGTTGTCGCCCGAGATGAGGGTATTGTTGGCCTGCATCGACGTGCCGTGCGTCGGGAACCAGGTCAGCAGCCCGATGTTGCGACGATCCGAGGCGCGGCGGAAGCTGAGCAGCGTCATGTCCGTTTCGACGGAACCGTCGTCGTCGGTGCTGACGTTGTAACGCGCGCGCTCGGCCTCCGGGTTGGCGAGGTAGGAGAAGAGGCTGCGATTGATTCCGGCCCCGAGCAGCTTGGTAGAGCCGATCGTCAGCTGGCCGGGCTCGAGGCTCTCGTGGGCGCGACGGATGGACAGCAGGCAGCCGTCGACGATGGCGCGAAAACTCTGTCGATCGAAGCCCTTGCTCGGGATCTGCGGCAGCAGGTAGTTGAGCCATGCGCCGGGCCCGGAGTGCGAGTGCGTCGCCGTCACGGCCACGTTGTCATCGCCGTACATGGAGTATCGCGGGCCGAGAGCTCGCAGGCCGCGCAGGATGCCGTAGCGAATCGCCGTGTCGCCCGACTGGATATCGAGGACGAGGTAGACGAAGCGATCGGCCGGCTTGGCGACATCGCCGACGATGAAGGCTCGCGAGTACAGCCGCTGTCGCAAGCCACTACCGATCTGGTTGAAGTCGGCATAGCCCATCATGTTGAGCTCGACCACGGGGCCGGTGATGTCAGCCTTGCCGACGCCCAGCAGATAGAGACCGTCCCGTCCGGTGCCGGAGACAGCCGGCAGATCAAGACCGGCCCACGGATTTGCGGCCCGGCTGTCGGCATAGGCGTTACCGGCATCAGATGAAACGTGGTTCGGCGATGACGACAGTAGCGGCGGGGCTCCGGTCCAGCCGGACGCACGAAAAGCAGCCAGACAGGCAGCGGCAGCGAGGACGACGAGCATGGTCAGGTAGGGGCGGCACCAGCGCCGGCGCTGGCCATGATGCCCTGCCGCCATCATCGGCATCATCATCATCATCGGACCATGAGCGAGCGATTTTTTTTTCTTCTTTCGAGTCGATGATGGTTGATAGGGGAGGTTGATTATTAACAAAGGAGGGAAGGAGAGAGGGGGGGTTGGTTGATCTGAGGAAGGAGAGGAAAAGAAGATAGTAGTAGGTAGGGATATAAAGAGAGAGAGAAATTTGAGTGAGAGACTCGAAGAAGGAGAAGATGAAGATGAAGATGAAGAAGAAGAAGAAGAAGAAGAAGAAGAAGACTACTTCAAGAAGTAGAGAGGGAGACCCTCAGAAGTAAGCGAGAGAAAAGCAAGATAAAGAGTTTAATTTGACCCAAAAAAAAACCACAGGGTGAAGCGAGAGACTGAAGTTGAAAAAAAAGACCAAGGACGAGGCGAAGACAAGGAGAAGAAGGGGTCGCGATAGACAAGAGTGGGACGAAACCCTCTCCTAGAAGGGTAGATGAAGAAAAACGAGGGAAAAGATAGGGGATGAGGGATAGGATGGAAGATAGGGATAGGGGAACAAGATAAAACAGGGTAAGATTTCGACTGAATCCCCTCTCTCTCTCACTTCTGTTCCCCCTTCCCCTAATAGAGAAAGAAAAAAAAAGCCGTTTAGGGCGCTCAGCGTCACCCGAGAGACGGCTCAGCACCCACCACCACCACTATCCGTCCGTCCGTCCGTCCGTTCGTTCGTTCGTACCAAGTGGCCAGTGAACACTGAACAGTGACCAGCTAGACACCAACTCACCCCTCCTCCCAGAACGAGGAGAGGCCCATTCCCGCTCGCTGACAAAGCTTCCCCCTCCCCCCCTCCCCCTCCCCCTCCAGCCGGTCGGGTCCCCTGGTCGAGTGTTGGCTCCTCCTCCTTCTCCTCGATACAGGTATAGTGTCGCTTCGATAGGGCCTCTATATCGTCATCGTCATCGACCCCAGCCATGAATCGCCCACCCGCTCGCCGCGCCGCCCGTCTCGACCGACGATGCTCCCGTTTCCCCACGTGCGGGCCCCGTTTTCCCCGGTCGGACCAAAACTCTCGTATCGAATCAGGCCAAAGAGACTCCAGTTTTCTAGAATTTTAGCCTTCCAAGTGAAAACCACGTCGGACGGAACCGGCTCCCACATCCATGGCCTCTCGCCCGATTCGGCTCGTAGGCTCGGATCAAGCCCCATCGCCGATGCTCACCTCTGACGCGTATAGTCTTTTTTTTCACTTCTTTCTCTCTTGCTCTCTCTCTTTTCATTCTGATAGAGAGACTGTCTGTGTCTCTCTTGCGCATTGATTTTAAACATCAAACCTCCGCCGGAGAAAAGACTATCCGTCGGGTCATGGTGTCGGCCGTCGCCAAGTGAAAGAAAAGCTTCCCTCTCCTCTCTCCTCTCCTCTTTCCTACCTTCCGCCACGACATGGCCATCCAGACGAGCGCCGTCATCGTCCTCGGCGCCCAAAGAGGTCCCGCCGAGCCGCCACCCTCGCCACCAACCCCCTGCATCTCCCCGGATGACGGCTCCCTATGTGAGCCGTTGGCCAGCCCCCTCAGCCTCGACGACGGCCGAACATGTGCCGACAGGCGCATCGCCCGCGGTCTCCACGTCCTCGCTACCGAGGCAGCCGCGTTGGCAAACCTCAGCCGCCTGTACGAGACGGACGCGGCCGCCCGCGACAGCTTTGGTGCCGCCGTCCGCATAGTCGCGCGCCAAGGTCACGGGAAAGTCGTCGTCATCGGGGTCGGAAAGTCGGGCCACATCGGTCGCAAGCTCGTGGCCACGCTGCAGAGCCTCGCCATCCGTGCCGTCTTCCTGCACCCGACCGAGGCCTTGCACGGCGACCTGGGCATCGTCGGCCCTCACGACGCCCTCCTCTTCATCAGCTTCTCCGGCCGGACGCATGAGCTGCTGCAGCTCCTTCCGCATCTCGACGAGGCGCTGCCGACCATCGTTCTGACGTCGCATATCCGGCCCGAGACGTGCGAACTGGTGAGGCGCCGCCCGACGGCCGTGCTGCTACCGGCTCCCATCCCTGAGTCGGAGGAGGCGTCGTTTGGCGTCCCGGCACCGTCGACGTCGACGACGGTGGCGCTGGCCCTGTGCGACGCGCTGGCCGTCACGGCCGCCGACGAGCTCCACTGCGACGTGCCGGCCGAGTTCGCACGGAACCATCCCGGAGGGGCCATCGGAGCCGACGCGGCGGCGGCGAGGCCGCAGACCCTTAAGGAGGCGGCCGTACCATGGAACGAGCTGGCGGGCGGGCCACACGGTCTGGGCTGGGACAGCCTGGGCGCCGACCTACTGCGGGCGGGCTACGACTCGCCATCGGGATGGGTTAGGGTCGAGGACGGTGTGGCGACGCCGGACAAGATTCGGCGCATGGCGACGTCCCACCTATGCGCGCCGCTCGGCCAGGTGGCTGGCGTGGTGGCGACTCGGCAGGACATGATCAGCATGCCATCCGACACGACGATATCGCTGGCCGCCCGCAAACTGTGGACCATGATGCAGGCACAGGGCGAGGCCCTCTGCGGGCCCGACTCCGTCATCGCAGTGGTCGAAGGTGACGGCATTGTCGGCGTCGTCGAGGCCGGCCACGTCCTCGCCGCCGGCGGACGACATGTGACCGGAACTTGTGTCATGTAGGCCCATCGGGGAGAGGGGGGGGGGAGGATCAAAGGGCCTGCAGAGGTGCGTCGGGCGTGCGCGCGCGTTAATGTGTATGTATGTATGAGCATTCATCTGCGACAGCGCATCCTGCTGTTGATGCGACTGAAAGAGCGGGACAAGTAGATAGACGAGATAGAGAAGGGGCACACTTAGACAGGATTGGGATTGGACGGCGTTGGGCTAGGAAGGCTACTATGATGCGATGGCATCGTGAGCATGACATCTGTTCGCCACCTTTGATAATGCCTTTCCCCTCCCCGCCCCTTCGCCTACCTGCGTTGAAGCCATGTCACAGCTATCGGCTGCCATCGTCGATAGCCGTGCAGCAGGATCCGCTGCGAACGACGGGCGGCGGCGGCGGCGGTGATGCCCATTGGCCAATAGCCGTGGGAAAGCGGAATTGCTGCGACACAACGGGCCGATGAAGTTTGAGTAACCGATTGATTTGATGATGATTACTTTAACTCCTTTTGAGGAAAGCTCGGATCTTCGGCAAGGTATGGATGGGGGGGGGGGGGGCCTTCCCCGCTCGACTGCGGGCGAAGAAAGATTCGGAAGAAGCACTGACAGCTGTCATGCAGGGTGCATCTTCAACGGGGGTTCGGTGGAAGAAGAATTCGAGAATGACGGACGGAGAAATGGAGGGGGCCAAAAAACCCAGTCATTTCTTCTTCTTGCCCCTTAATCTCTGATGAATAGCCGTTGAATTGAATTGAATTGAATTGACGAGGAGAGACTCACATTATGTATGTATGCCTACCTACCTACCTACGTACTAGTATGAGACAGCATCTCCGTGATTCAGACAATTCATGTATTGTTTGCCTCGGTGACGGCATGGCGTCCTATCGCGTGACGGTAACGGTGTGTGTCTCGGACCAGCCAAGCGCCAATGAGGGCGTGCAGCTCGGGGTGCGACTGCGTGGCATTGACGACGAACTGATTATCTGGAGCACCTGCACTGAGGGCTGCACTGAGGCTGCACTGTAAGCGTCAGCGTCCATCGTATCGTCCATCGTATCTCCTGTGTCGGACACACTCGTGTATCTGGATTCGGTAAGTATGGAGTTCGTGTATCGAGAGGGCAAAAGAAAACCCCGGACTTCGTGGGGAACCCTAGGCCTTGGCACAGTGAATAGCGATTGGCATCGTCTCCCCCCTTACGGCTCCTTTGCAGGTATCCCGCAGGTATCTCGCAGCCCCTCCCCCGCCGTCCTCCCCCCGCCGAAGTGGCGCCCACGGATCAACGGATAGCCTGGATAGGTACCTTACAGGGAACGGGGCAAGCACAGTGCTTCGGCTATCCCCGCACTAAAGGCAATGTTTCTGCTCCTCATTTGGTTATTCTTCTTCTTCTTTTTTTTTCCCGCAGCATCCATCCATCCATCCATCCATCCATCCATCCATTCAACGATGGCACCTCTTCGTCGGCGAGCTTGTCTTCAACCTTAAAATAATAGTTTGACGCTCCCTCTTTCCTCCCCCTCCTCTTCCTCTCCCTATTCCTAGGATCCTACTGCCTCTCTCCTGCGTATCCTCCTCATCCTCGTCTTTGCAGTCTTTCCCTTTCATCGTGTTCCTTTGTTTTGCATACACTGCCAGCCTTTTTTTGCTCTGTTTATTTCTCTTTGGGGGAGGGTGGCCTTGAAAGCCAATCTCATTGCCCCCCCCCCCCTCCTCCCAATTCGTTCGACCATCGTATCAGGCCTAGGCCCGATTCTGCGCTTTGTCCCTCCTGTTCTTCCTTGTTCATCATCAGCATTTTCCCACTTCCCTCTCTTCCTATCAAGACTCTTCCTTTTCCCTACACCGAAAAAAAAAACAATCTAGGTTCTCGCCTAAAAAGGGCTCCTGCATGCGATAACACCTAGTCCTGCACGTCGACGTCATTCAGCTCAAGACATGTACCGTCGACAACAATGAAATACGGTCAGCAGCTGGAGCACGAGTCCGTCCCTGAATGGCGCCTCCGTCAGTCTTTCTCTCTCTCTCTTACCGTCGCCTTCCAAGGATTCCTTTCCCTGCTGATGCTCGGCGCAGATAATCTCGACTACAACTCGCTCAAGCATGAGATCAAGGCGCACACCTCCAGCCTTCAGGCCACTCCGACCGCCATACCCGGTCATCAGTGCAAGTTCGAGGATGGCCTGTACATCGAGCTCGACCGCCAGCACAGCCGCCTAGACCTTTTTGTCACCAGCAAGGCCGATGAGATCTCGCGACGCCTCGGTACGATACCAGCTTCGGCAGTAGTGATTTTTTTCTTTGCTTCTTCCGACTTACTTTCTCGCGCTAGACCATCTCGACGCCGACGTTCACCGCTGGCTGCGCAAACATGCCGACGACGCCTCTCCCAGGGTCCAGCGACGGCTCGCCAAGTATGAGCGCGAGCTTCTGCGCTGCGGCCGCGACATCATAGCCCTGTCCCGCTTCGCCAACGCCCAGGTGGTGGCTTTCCGCAAAATATTAAAAAAGTATCGCGTGCGTATCTCGCCGCTGATGAAAGTCTGGGGCACAAACGGTTGACGGTTTGCTTCAGAAATGGACGGGCTCTGTGTCTCTGACATGGCGTTTCAACCAAAACGTCCTCGGAAACCCCAAGAGCTTCACCAAGCGCGATTTCGAGCCGTTGCAGGCTCGTTACGACGACATCCTCGCCGACATTCGCTCGGCCAGCGCCGCTTTTTTCAGCGAACCCAGCTCTCCGTCGACGGATTCGCGCAGCACGAGAAAGCCGAAAGTGACGTTTGATCCCACGCCGCCGCTGCGGTTTCAGCCGCGGGTACAGCAGCAGCAGCAGCAGCAGCAGCAGCAGCAGCAGTACTGGAACGAGTACGACGATGGCAGTGAGGCGGCCGCAGACGATTACGCCATCTACGTGAATCCCGATGACCGCGTCGCCTTTCCGGGCTTGGCTTGCGTGCGGGCCCTCACTACGTTGCCGTACGAAAAGGCCAAGCAGTGGTTGGGCCAGCGGCGTAAGCACACGGACGACAGGAGGCCGCTGTTGGGAGGGACCCCTACTACCGACCCGGCCAACGCTCGACGCTACTCGTCCATCAGGCACCCGCATGTGGAGGAGGAGAATCAGGTGGAAGAGGGTGAAGCGGAAGAGGACACTGCAAAGACGAGCCGCGACACGGTGCTGGCTCGCGGTACGGCCGGCTGCCTGGTAGCCTCGTTTGCCCTTCTCGGGCTCGCGGCGACGCTGTTGAAGGCAGGCCGGTCGCGGATGCGGGTCGAGGTCGACGCCGGGGTGACGGTGGGCGTGCTATTCAGCCTGGTGTGCGCATGTGCCGGTCTCGGCATGGCGCTGTGCCGCCGTCGGGCGCCGGGCATGTTACACCGGGTGGTCATCTGGGCAGCCTTTGTGTCGTCGTGTCTTTGCAGTGGCGTTTTGCTGGTCTTTGTGCTTGCCAGCGCGCCGTGATCGGTCTCTTTTTCTCTCACTCTTTCTCACTCTCCCATACCTCACAAACACACACACTGCATCTCTCCCCTTTTCTTTTTCTCTTTCGTCTCCCCCCTCATCTCTCTCTTTTTTCTTTTGTTTGTTTACGACGTCTTCTTCTTCTTTTTCTTCTTTCTCATTTGTCAAGGTAGCCATGGTAACGTACGAAGCAAGCATGAGTGGCGTTTTGTTCGTTAATCGTTACCGATGGGATTACATACAATTCTTAACATGCTCTATGACGACCGGTTTGTGATGTTGCTTTTCGCGAAAGAAGAGAAAGAGAGAAGAAAAACAAACTTGCACCCGTTAAAGTGTTTCCGTATGTCTCAGCCCTGCCGGGAGATGGTCCTTGTCAACCCCCCTGTCTGATGAAGTTTCCGTCTCCCACCCCTCCCCCCTCTTCTTCCCCCGGCCGCGTTAGCAATGCTTGTAGCATCCCTGCTCTCTCGTCAGCGGGAGACGAGATGAGACATGCATTATAACCCATGCACATTTGTATCGGTAGAGTAACGTAGCTGCATGGGCTGGCGCATCCAGGCTGTCGGATCTGAGACAGGAGGTTGATCCTGAAGCAGTATAATACGCTCTTCAAACGACACACGTTGACCTTTCATGGGCCCCTTTTTCGTGGAGATGATGCCATGGATGACGATGAAGATGAATCACTATAACGCCGTGGATAGTGGCCTAAAATAAAGATATATCACCTTGTCGTGGGTGAAGACCAGGCTTTATAGTCACATCTCAGAGAAATGGCTACGAAAGGTGACGAAGGCCAGACGGATATAAAGTAATTCATGAAAAACAGCCCGCAACGGCGAGCTCTAGCATTCAACTAAGTACGGATGGGATATATCGTGCCTTTTTTTTGCCAACCACACATCTATGAAGGCTTTTTTTTTCCCACTTCACAAACCCCTATCCTATCCGAAGACAGAGAGAAAAAGGCTCTGCATCAGCAAATGCCAGCTCGAGATGAAAAATGAACAAAAATAAGAAGAAGAAAAAAAAAGGAGAAATTAATGGATTTTTTTTGGCGTTTGTTATATCCCTTGACTTGAAAAATCTTTCTTTGCTTTTTTTGATGCCCGAGTCGCCCGCGATTCCCGTGATGAAAGAACAAAAAAAAAGAGAAAAAGGACAAGGAAAAAAAAGAGACGTCTTTGGCTGGATATGAGCAGCGAAGCAAAGCTGAACTCGCAGAACAAAGTGTACAAAGTTGAAGAAAATAAAGAAAAAAAAAGGAAAATAAGAAAGGACGTAGAAAAGATAGCTAGCCCTGTTTACCTTGGGTCTTTTTTTTGGTGATATCCCTTTCGTTCCGTCTTGCAAGAAAAAGAGGAGTAAAAAAACACAGGAGAAATCATGATGTATGAGATAGAAAACATAGGAGAAAAGGAGGAATAAAAATAAAAACAAGGCTGTCTAGGTACGGTGGTTGAGACCTGAGCACGGGCTCACCATGTCATTGCCTCCGGACTGGTTGTATGAGCCGTAGGATGCCTCGCCCCATTGGTCTTGTGATTGCGCCTCGGCGGTCCAGTGACCGTGGTGGGGATGTTGATGAAGGTGATGCTGGTGAGGAAGGGGATACCGGGAGGGGAGGGTCGAGGAGGAGGTGGAGGAGCCCAGCTCGTATAGGACCCCCTCGTCACCCGAGCTCGAAGGCCGAGGGAAGGACGAGACGGGACGACTGGCGAGGGTGTATGCGCTCGTCGACCGCTGGTGCATGGATCGCGGTGCGCCCGGGAGCATCTGCGTCCGGATCGAGGGTAGCGTCAACGGCATTCCGTCCGTACCGGCTCCGAAGCGAGGACCGAAAGAAGCCAGGCTCGAGTCTTCGTATACGCTGGCGCCGACGGCGGCGGTGGTGGGTTGGAAGCCGCCGAAGCGAGTCATCGGCGGCGGAGGAGGACTCTGCTCGTCCACCTCCCCCCTCGTCTGCTGGTGACGTGCGCCGGCGCCGAAGTCGAGGGTGCGGAACTTGGGCACGACGTGAGGGGCGCGCGTCGGAGCAGGCGGGACCCCTCCTCCTCCGCTGTAGATGCCGTACGGGTGCATGCTCGTATTCGTCGTCGTCGTCGTCGATGACGATGATGAGAAACTGCCGTAGGGCGGACGAACCCCCCTTTCGATGTTGTTGAGCCTCGCTCGTTTGCCGGATGGGCTCGTCATCGGCTCGTCTTCTTCGCCTCCGCGCATGATGGGTGAGCAGACGTCGCCGCTGACGACCGAGTTCTGACGAGACGTGTCGTTCGCTTTCCTTTTTGGATTCTTGGAAGAGTTGCTCCGGCGGGACCTGTTAGGCTTCGAAGATGCCCCTTCGCTGTCGTCGACGATATCCGGCAGGAACTCGATTTCAGGAACCTGGCTGAGGACGCCTTCGACGATGTCCTTGTGAAGACGCTCGGCGACTTGAAGCATCTTTTCGGTCGTATATCCGTCACCGACGAGCTGGATGATCCAGTCCGGCACGACGCTCCCACCATGATCTTCATCGCCGACGACGGTACCGTCATCTCCTTTGCCGCTGTCGAGTCTGTTCTGCTCACGCTTGCGAAGGGATAGCGTCCACTGCTTGATATAGGGACCCGCGCCCTTTGCCTGGTTTGCCTCGCTCCAGGTCTGAAGACGGAGGATCTGAACCTTGACCAGCTCCATCTGATTGCTGGGGTAGGTCCTCGCGTTGCGGTACCGGATCCTCTGATAATGCTTGCGACAGTAGTACACCCAAACCTCCTTGGGGATCTTGAGCGTGCACGACTTGTTCCTCCCGAAGAGGTGGGAGATGGCCTTGCGAAGCTGCGAGCCCGTATCGCAGTTGGCGACGAACATGCAACGCGGTTCGTCCTCTTTATTGTTGGCGCCGGAATCGTCTTCCTTGTTGGCGAGCTCGGGAGAAGAGTCCTCGACGGAGCTCATCAGGTCGACCAGCTCGCGTCTCTCACGGCCTCGAGAAGAGGTAGAAGTCGGTCCGGCCATGGTCTGCTGCTGCTGCTGTTGCTGTTGCTGGTGATGATGAGGAGGAGGAAGGAGGTTATACGGAGGGGGTCTGGGAAAACGAGATCCGGAGACGATGGATGCAAAGTCAGGAGCGGAGATTGCTCTCTTGTGTAGCTTGGGCGATAGGAAGAGATGGCTTGCTCTGCTCAAGGATGGACTGAGAGAGTCGGGGAGTCAGTATATTCTTCGTCTGAAAAAGGAAAACAACGATGTAGATCGATTTTCTTCGAGGGAAAAAAAAGGAAATAGAAACAAGACGGACGATGAAATGAGATGGTGCTTGTTATATCCGAACGCGCTCGAGAACGGATTAGAGAGAGAGAGAGGAAGATGAAGAGGTGGAAGAGGAAGGAAAGAGGAAAGAAAAGACGAGGGAAAAAAAAAAGAAGAGGCTTAGGCTGTGAAGAGGAAGAGGAAGAAGAAGAAGAAGAAGAAAAGTCCGAGGTTGAACAAAGTCTTTACACATATAAATAGTAGACAGGGGGGGGGGGGGTGTGAAGGAAGAGAGAGAGATGTGTGTGAGAGAGCTGTGAATCTGTGACGCACAGCAAAAGCGTCACACCGAAATTACTCGACCGACCCAACGCAGCGGTTCGTCCGAAGAGAGACGAAAAAGAAAAGGGAGAATAAACGGTGAACAAAAAAAAAATCGAATGTGCGTGATTCACGGATCCGTGACACCGAAGCCTCTAGTATTAATAGAAAGGCGGGCGTGACTCTTCCTCGACCGATACTTCGGTTGCTGTTGCAAGTGGGCTTGGATGTATGTATGCGTCACGGATAGGGAGAACAATAGGCAGTTGTAGCGGGAGAATAATAGACAATAGGAGGAGAGAAAAAGAAGGTGTGTAGATGGACGGGTGGAGGTGTAAAAGGGAGGTGAAGGGAAAGAGAAATAGAAGAATGGAAGAGTGACAATAAACACAATAGGACAAGCTCGCTTAATAAAAAAGACGATGACGAAGAGACGAACGAAAGGAAAGCAAGAGAATAGGAAAAAAAAAAGAAAACATACCGAGGACCGTCTGGATATCGAGCATGATGAATCCGCGAAGCAAAACCCTCCACCGGCGGACTATCACGTCGATCCGCCTCGGAAGAAGACGACTGCGGAGCAGGAGGGGGAGGGAGAAGACGCTTCACATAAGCAGGCTCGTCGTCGGCGCAAGAAGAGGAAGGGCCGAAGAGGTGATGATGATTATGATTATGATGATGATGACGATGATGACGATCAACACCAGACTCGTCGTCGTCGTGCTGCTCGTCCAGACTCGATTCGAAAATCGGCAGCTCGGCGAGGCTTGAAGAGCCAGGGTATCCGCCGCTTATGGTGGTGATGGACGAGATCCTCGAGTGAGGCATCGACTGGCGGGAGCTGTAGGAGGAGAGGCTGCTGTAGCTGTCTGATAGTCGATGCCGAGGCGTTGTCATCGACTGTTCGTCCCAAGAGAGGGTCCTATAGTTTTGATTCATCAGGTCCTTTGCTCTTGTGCCTTCTGTATGAGTTTTGAGCTTTTGTTTCTTCTTACCTGTTGGAGGAGGACGAGGCTTCGAGTTGTATCCTACCCGTATCCGCAATCGAGGCCCTTTTATTCGTCATCATCATCAGTCCAATGTTCTTTTTTCTCTTCTTCTTCTTCTTCTTCTTCTTCATCATGATCGTCATCATCATCATCTTCTTCCTCCTCTCCCTGAAACTCACCGTGCCGGCCGTGACCTGGAAATAGCTTCCCCCCCCCTCGAAACGCTCACGTCCGAATCGACCGACATGTGCCTCGAATGCAAGCCGGTAGCGAGCCGAGCCGTGTGAGCGGATCCATCCGAGTCAGTCTGATGATCCCTCGTAGCCGAGCGATAGGAAAAAGTCGAAGCCGAGCGGACAACCTTGGCGTCCTCCGACTGAAGAGGAAGCGAGTAGCCGCCGGCATTCCACGGGGTCCGACCTCTCGTCTGTCTCGGCTCGCTCTCCCGCTGAGCGAGGCTCCTCTCCGGCGACGGCGTGGGCAGTGCCGTCGAGGGGGCCGTCGACAGGCCGGTGGCGGCGTAGGGGGGTGTCGATTCCCTACTGGCTGCATCGCGGTTGGCGAAGCCTGCCGATTGGTTCAGTAGAAGGGTGACGTCCATGGCGGTTTGAGGGGATGTGTGTGTGTGTGCGTGTGTATAGTATATATAGATGTATGTATATAGAGTAGATTTTGAAGATGACGAGGGGTTTTCGGCTTGGTTTGCTTGGTGAGTGATTATTAGGGCATTACAGGTAAGGAGAATAAAAGAAAGAGATATAGAAAAAGAAGAAAAAAGAAGACGAAGATAATAATAATAATAAGGAAACGATGAGGGCCGTCTATTCGAATCCTCGCCGAGGAGGAAGAGGAGAAGAAGAAGAAGAAGGATAGGGATAAGGTTGACGAAAAAAAAGAAGAACAATAGGAATAATAAGAAAGAAAGAAGGATAAGACTGAATAGTAGGAAAAAAAAAAGAAGAAGAACAAGTTTCGAGCTGATCGCAAGGCAAAGGCTCCGATGACAAGGCAAGCCCGATGATGGGTGGTCGTGGTGGTGGTTGGGTGGGTGGTGGTATAAGATGGATGATGGATGATGATTAAACTCCAGGCCAAGAGCCTTGGCTGCTGCCGAATATCGATGACCGGACAAGTTCGTATAAAGCAATAATAACTTGAGGGTGGAGGGGGGAGAGGAGGAGGAGGAGGAGGAGGAGGAGTAGGGTGGGAGGAGAAAAGGGGGGGGAGCAAGAAAGACGGAGAAGAGGAGAAAAATAATAAGGATAATAATAAAGAGAGAGATAGAGAGAGAGGGAGAGAAAGAAGAGGAGAAAGCGATCGGGAGAGGTACAGAGGAGAGAGAGGGAGAAAGAGAGAGAGAGAGAGAGCAGAGGGAGAAGAAGAACAAGAACAAGAAAAGATCAGCGTGCCTTTTTGTTTCGTCAAGGAACTCGTCCTCGTTAAGAAGAAAACTACCTACTAGATAACAAGGATGGGCGTGTGTGGGATCGACGTCAAGTGGGCTGAATCGCACCAACGGCTGTCGGTCTGAGAAGATCGAAACACCCGAAACGCAGTCCGGCAAAAAGAAGAGAGATAGATACGTATGTATGTATGTTGAAGAGGTAGAAGAAGAGTGAAAGAGTGAGAGAGTGTATGTGTCTGTATGGTGAAAGGGGTGTGTGTGTGTGTGTCTGTGACTGTGGTGTGTGGGTGGTAAGGGAAAAAGAGACTCCGTACCACTTGGCTACCCCTCCCCTCCCCGTCCCCTTTCCCCCTCCCCTCGCACGGCGGCCGAATGTCAGATCCCGGGGGAGAGAGAGACATAGAGAGAGAGAGAGGAGTGAGGAGAGAGACAGGGGACAGAGGTCCGAGCGAGATGAGCAGCAAGTAACCTTAGCTTCTACGGAAGGAAGTTTCTGAAAAAAAAAAAACACACACACACACACACACACAAGGGGTCTGAAACAGGGCGAAGTAGTTTGTGTCTGGGGAGGAGGGATAGGGAAAGGGAAAAGGGAAAAGGGAACGGCTTAGGTTCGGACTTGTTCATCGACTTTTTCTTCCTTTCCTTTTCGTCGGACGAGCTGAGGACCCAAAAAAAAGGGGGGGGTGGTGAAGGGAACACACGGGGAAGAAACACGGGGGGGGTGAGGAGGAAAGACGAGGACGACGACGAGAAACGAGAGGGCTATTCTACTCGTGAGGGTCACACGTATCATGAGACTTGCGTCCGAGTTGCTACCGAAGCACGATGGGGGGAGACGAGAAAAATGAGAAGGACAGGACGGATAGTCTCTTTGACAGAGTTTACATATGTATACAACGAGATCAAATATTCGGACGAGGCTGTTGAAGAGATCTATATCTTACATACCTACTTACATAGATGTGTATGGACAAAAGGAAATCATTTCTCTTCTGTCTTTCCTTTTCTATCTATCTATCCGCTGAAGAATACAAAGTAAGGGGGGGGGAGGGGAGAAGGGGGAGGGGTGTAACAGAAGGGAGGGGGTGTGGAAAACCAAGGCGAAGAGAACAAGAAGAAGAAGAATAGAAAAAGGGGGGGGTGGGAGAAACTAAAGAAGAAAAAAAAAGCGTCAGCCGAGGACGGGGCGAACAACGTCGTCGGAGCCGGGACTCACGTCGTCCGTCCGGGACAGGGCAGGATTGAAGCGCACCCGCGTGGGTCCCCCGTTTCCCCCCCCCCTGGGGAGAGGAGAGAAGAGGAAGAGAAGAGAAGAGAATATGTATGTATACAACAGCCTTCCGTACATGATGGCGGTGCGGTATAGGTAGTTTGGTATGTATGGAACGGGGGGTCGAGGATTTAGGGTTCGCGTCAGACCAAGACCATGTCGCAGCTAAGACTGGCTTCATAATATATGTACTATGTACGCATGTATATAGGTAGCATCTAGTTGATGAGGTGAAGAGAACTAGTAGCGAGCTGAAGAGAGGAAGCAAAATGTCAGAGTGTGAGAGAAAAAAAGAAGTGAGTGGGAGAGAGGAAGAGAGGTTCCAGTCGGTATGGGGCGTGAACATGTCCGGCTCGGCATGTGTGCGTACTATGTATGCGTGCTAGGGATGGTATGCCACATCTTAGTACCTACAACAGACACGTATTAGTGGTAACGTGTAATGAAATCCTGCTGTATGTATGTATGTATTCCTCCCCGGGCTATTGCTATTGGGGGGGTGTTAAGCAGGCAGATAGCCGAGCCCCCCCCGTTGATGAGTTGGCCAAGCCAAGCCAGCCCGGGACAAAGAAGAGCAAAGAATTCATCATTGCATACATTCAAAGAAATCAAAGATGAAATAGAAAGAGTGAATATCCATCTTATAAGGCTTTTATTTTTCTCCCGTCCGAACCTCGGCCTCTACACGTTTTCCTGTCAAAAGGCATGTCTTTACCTTGGACGAGTGATTCTTCTTCTTCTTCTTCTTCTTCTTTATTTTCGCCTTGTTCTTGTCCTACCCTTTTAAAGATATTCATGTGATACATACTAGTACATACTTAGTCTACATGTATTCCCCGTGAGGAACAACAACCAACTCGGAAGATATCGTGATCTAAACATACATACATACATTCAAACATACAGTTTAGAACAAATCAGGGGTGTAAAGGGATAAAGAAAAGGGAATAGAAGAGTACATACATACATACATACATACATACATACATACATACATACATACATACATACATACATACATACATACATACATACATACATACATATCCTGCAACGAGGCGTGAAACGGTGTCAGGAGAGGTGTGCGTGTGTGTGTGCTGTTCTGTGTTCAACAGATTCTGTAGGAATCCACTTGCGCGCGCCCTGGTGTTACTCGAGACCGGATTGACATCTGCCCGGGGGAGAAGCCAAGAACAAGGGGTGAGGAGGACCAGACGGACCACGGGTCGGGATATGCCGAAGCGAAGAAGTTCATCGGGCGCCTCCAGCTCCGGAGGGGGGTGGGGGGGTGTGTATGAGGGAAAAGTAGTATGCATACATACATAGTACGTTATGTACGTGCGCCGCCTCATTTTCTGTCCATATCAGAACAAAAGAGAGAGAGAGAGAGATGTCACACAGCGTCGTACGGGGGCCGCACAGGTCTTTTTTTTTTCCCTCCTTTAACAGTGGACGAGTTGAGGAAAGATGATTACTTGGTTAGCACTGCAATGGATGAAATGCATACATACATACCTGTATACTATATATGTGTATAGTATCGATATCTACTAGTTATATGTTTCGTAGAACGAAAGAATTGCAAATCCATCTCTCTAGTTGCCGTGTTTAGGGGAAACCTGTTTTAGAACTAGCACCCCCAGGAAAGGGGGAAAATCCTTGGGAGATCTTGCGGCTTAGTTTAGGAGGGGAGAATTAGGCTGGAAGACGGTTGAAGAAACTCGGGTACGTGTTCGTTCTAGTTTTACCCTCTGAGAACTACTCTCTCCTATACGATACACGATACACACCCTCCTCCTCCTATCTCTGGATACATCCATCTTCCTTTCTCTCTCTCTCTCTTTCTCTCGTATGGTTATTACATAGGTTGAGTACATAGTTTGAAGATACGGATGATTCCCTCTATTCTTCTCTCCGCTTCTTTCGGGTCTCTCGACTCAGACTATACCTTTCATTCTTTGATACACATATGTATATATATAATAATCTAGCAGAAAGCCGGCTGGTGCAACACCAAAGTAAAAGAAAATCAACTATCCTCCATCTTCACTTCTCCTCCTCTCTTCTCTTCTCTTATCCTCTCGACCACGGCGCCACGGGTGTTTTGCATGCGTCCTCCCCCCTAAAGTCATCCGTCACACGACGACAGGATATCATCTTCCGAAGAAAGGAAGAAATGCATCCTACCATCAACCCTTGGATGATGGCTTACACACACACACGCGCGCGCGCACGACCAACTTTGCCACCGGTTACAAGCACCCGAGCGAACGCCTCGCCGCATGGCAGCAGCCGGCTTTCCCCTCCACGCCATCCCATTGTTCTTTCGTCGTACGAAATTTAAGCCGGTTTAAAGGGAGAAAAAAAAACCACTGAGGTGAAGAAGGGGGGGAAAAAAGGGGGGAGTTTTCTCGGTTTCAAACCATTTCGTCAAACGTACGTACGGGGGAAAAAAGGGGGGGGTATGAAAATCGAACGAACGTCGGCTATGTTTCAGCTGGCAACAATAAAGACAACGCATGTGAGGAACGTACATATATACATAGAAAAGGGGAGGGGTGTGTGCGTATATATAGAGGAGAAAGAGCCCTTTTTTTCTCTCTCTTCCCTTTATTTAGTTCCCGAGCAAACACGAAGAAAGCTCGTTCTCGCCGGACGGGATAGAGTTTATGGGCGTTCCTGGGGCCGTGGGTGGTTTATTAAGAAGACGGTTGATGAGGTGGCAGCGGCAATAGTGATGATGGTTTTTTTTTTCCCCGAAAGGAAAAGCATATATATATAGAGTTTAATCGTTTAAAAAAGGGCATCTGATGAAAGATGATTGATGATTATTTCTACTTGATGTGATTGGTATGTTGATGACGTTTTTATTTGTTCATATGTGAAGTATGTACATAATTGCCGCGCCGAGCCGCGCGGATCGACAGCCAGATACGGGAAAAACGCGGGAGTTGCTCGGCCGAGAGCGAGTACCTAGTTGTGTTTGTGTGGGAGAGAAAGAAGGAGAAAGAAAGAAGAAGAAGAGTGTTGATATGAAGAGGGAAAGAAACGGCGAGGTTTGATCGGCTTGGGGGGAGGGGAGGGGAGGGCGGCTAGAGTTAGAGATTCTGGCTTGTCTAGGCTACAGTTAGTTAGTTGGTTTGTAGTTTCTGCTTGCTACCTTGGCTGGGTTGGCTGTAGTAAGGGGGATTGGTTGGTTGGGTTGAAAGGAGAGGAATACAATTACATGCATACAGACAGACAGACATGCATACAAACATGGCTACGGATACAACACGCAGAATTGCTTGCCTTTTCTCTTAATATATGTACATACATAGATACTCTCTTTGCCGACAAGGCATGTACAGTATCCGTATCGGTAAAAGGGGGTTGCTTTGTGGTTTCTGACTTCTCTCAGTACATACATATCCGTACATACGGCAAAGACGGCTTCACAAGTCCGCCCAACGCCCCCCCCCCTTTTTTTTTTCTTTCTCATTCTCTCCAAAGCTGAACTTTTACTCTCCCCATCTTGGCTTTGCTTGACACTTGTTCCCTAGGTAGTATCATTCAAACTGAAGAGGAGAAAGAAAGAAAGAAAGAAGAGAAAGATCAAGAGAAGAAAAGACCCCCATCATCTCACTCTATACCGAGGTTATGTCGGTCCAACCTGTTTTTATATGCATGTTACCTGACACACAGTACGGAACGCCATGGCGTCGATCGATCCGTATGTAAGAGGGGGGGGGGGGGGGGGCTTTTTCATCCCAAATCGCACGGCAACCTAAACTTACTTTCCCTTACCTTGATAGTAACTAACTTATCGTTACTCCGTAAGTTAGTACGGATAGTGTGTATGTAAGTAGGTGGTAGGTAGTAAAAGCCACGCCCGCCGCACGGATTCGGCATCCTCACGACCCGTGTCACATGGCGGATATTGGGGGAGGAGGTAACCCCAACCCCTGAACAGAACGTACATAGCTCTCTATCTAGTATCTATCTGAGGAAAGCGGGAAAAAGAAAAGAAAAGACAAAGAAGAGAAAAAAGAATGAGAGACAACACATGCGGTAACACGAGATGCCGCAGGCCCAAAGTATGTATGTGTGTATATGTATGTATGTATGTATGTATGTGAAAGTCGTCTTGTCATACAACTCTAATAACCTCCGGATGTCTCTCCGTTCTCTTGATTATTTCTTTTCTGGTCCCATTTTCGTATTCCTCTGATATTGTATGTAGTATGTACGGATAGGTTATACGGATACACATACACGAGAAGGATAGAGGAGAATTATTCTTGACAAAAGCCTCGGCACATTCATCATGATGAGAAGGAGAATGGGAAGAGAGAGTGGGAGAGTGAGAGAGACGAACACGTCACATGCATCTCTCACTTACACACACACACACGTACATACATACATCATACATGATATGATCTATATGATATATCACACACAGACATACGAATACAATGCATTGTTATAGGTAAAAGCCTGACATTATCTCCTGTACCTCACCTCACCTCACCTCACCCTCGATCCCTGCGCCGATCCGACCAAAAGCAGAGTCATCGAATCCGACAAAAGAAGAAGAAAAAAAGAAACGGTCAACAACGGCGGGCGCCGCGATTGGTACATACATATGTACTCCTTCTTCTTCAACCTTTTTACCCCTGGATCCCTCTTTGAACCGGGTTTCATCCCAAGTTCTTGTTTTGCCTCTAAGAATAAACTCGCCTCCTTTTTTTTCTTTCTTTATTTCCTCCCTTTTTTTTTCTCTCCGCTTACATACGCTCTTTTTTCTCTCTCTCTCTCTCTGTCTTTTTGTTTTCTAAGTGATGCCAAGTGTGTATGTATGTATGTATGTATGTATGTATGTGTGCGGAGTACGGATACTGGTCAACTATGGATTGGCCGACGGAGATGGGCCTGGGCAATCATGGGATGACAAGTCTTTCTTCCTTCCCTTATGATCATATTATTACTATTCATTTTCTTCATTTTTATCTAGGTATTTCGCTGTATGTTTTTGTGAGTATATACGGATATGTGCGTACGTCGATGTTAATGCAACGCGTAGCACGACACATACGATACACACACGCACACGCACGCACGCACCTACAGGTCTTCTTCGTCTTCTCCTTCTTCTTCTTCTTGCTGCTATCACGGTCTTTGCTCCCAAATCAAGGAGATAGGGTCCAGCTGTTGAGACACAAAAAAAAAAAGTCTAAATCGCACCACTCTGGACGATGCTTGTGTGACTGAGTCGGAAGAGTAAGGGGGACATGGGAGGAGAGATGGCGCAGTGTACATATGTATATAGTATATCTGTACACGATGTATAGAAAAGATCGTCATGGACATACTATGCATAGTACATATATATAGGTAGGTAGGCAGAAGAAAGAGGACTAAAGTACTATATAGGAAAGTGAGGAAGCATGTATGTACATATGTATGCGCACGCATGGAAATAAATGAATCTGCTTCAACATACAGAGTATGGTAGGCAGATAGGATGAACGGGATCCAGTCGACGGGGTCCCACGGATAGAGACTCTTATTATGTATAAGCGGAGAGGGGGGAAACCGCCGACCAACCTTCTCTATCGCGTACCTAAAATAGAAAGAGAGCCAGTCGGAGAATATCATTATAACACAGCAGCAATAACAATAAAACACTTGCTATATTCCCCTCTCCCTGCTTGCCCCCTTCTATCCACTCTTCCGTCTTCACGACAGGAAAGCCACCCATCCAGTACACATGTAGAAGACACAGAGAAAGAAGGAAGACATATGTAAGGAGCAGCAATGTATGTAGTAAAAAAGAGGTGGGGGAGGACAGCAGACCGTTTCAGGCCGCTGGTTTCCTCGCCGGCCGATGGCGCAGAGGGCGGAACGGAAAACCGGCCGCTGCCTCCTCGTTCGTTTCACGGCTTCTCTCTCTTTCTCTCTCTTCCCTTGTTAGGTATTGTGCAGAGCAATAACGCGTTTTCTTTCCTCCCCTACCTTTGCTTGCTTGTTTAAAAGTCAAGCCCGACGGAAAGGCCTGAAGCCGACGACGACGTTGAACATCCGTGCTTCTGTTTTTCTTTTAAATATGTTCAAATCAGCCGGTGAATCGGAAGGGCGGCAAGAGATGGAAAAGGAATAGGGCTAGGGAACTAGGGACAGGAGAGCTAACACGAATAGGAAGGGAAACGAGCAGGCCTCTATAGTCTGTAGAACATACGGGATCCTGCTTAGGTACCTTAGAAAACTTGGATGCTAAATAGGAGTAGGTTTTAAGGTAGCCTGCCACACTACCGTTTGGTTCATTGTTCTGTTTCGCCCATCTTTGATGGATGCAACGCGGACGAGCCAGGAGTCACCCCCTTTTTTCTTTCTCTCCCCTATTCTCTCCTCCTCTGTGTAATCCATGTATGGATGTTTGTATCAATGTGTGTATGTAGTAGTTATGTATGCATATATGTACATACAACAAACGTTCGGGCTGTTGGACCACACAAGCAACGGCTTTTGACAACCGGGTTAATGAACCTGCTGCTGGCCCGTCAAGCATAGTCTCTATTGCCTATACTTGAAACGGAGGTGGCGGGTAGTATGTATGTATATATGTATGTAGGTAGGTAGGTAGAAAGGATGTGGACATAGGCGTAGGATTCGCCGATGACCCTTTTTTATCCTTCTTGCCTTGCTCTACAGATAGTCCATAGCTATGCCCAACGGCTTTGGCTGTCCTCCCGCCTCACTGTTTTCCTGTCCCCTAGTATGTATGTGCGTATACCATACACAGACGCGCACATAAACTTATGCGTAGTATGTATACTCTACGAGATGTCGTCCTCCCATTCCTTTTCAAAAAGCAGCTTACCGGTTCCCTGTAAAGGATTATGGCCTGATGAAGGAAACAGCCGATGACAACCAACCGGGGGGGTTCGTTTATCTTATGTAGGCATGTATGTATGTACACAGCCTTTGAGAAGGGGAGGGGGGACGGATATTCAACATCTGATGAAGCACATGAGCTCCACAAGGAGGTGTAGAAGTCAAAAAGGAGGGATAAAAAAAAAAAGAAGGGGGGGTTGGTTTTCTTTCTCTTGCTGCATCTTCGTTTTTCTCTGCTTGCATCTGACCGAGCCGCGTCATGCGTCGTCTTTTGCCCAGCACAGGGCTTGCGGCCCGATGAGAAAGGAAAAGAACAAGACGGACTTCTTGGCCAAGAGCAAAGAAGAAGGCTGTCGTCACATCGGGTTGAGATGACAAGACGTTGATGTACATACATACATATATTTGTGCGTGCATACTACATACTACTATATATTACATGTGTCTATATGGATATAGGAGAAACAGATGACGAGAATAAAAGACGAAGAAAAGACAAGACGATGAAGAAAGAAGAAAAAGAAGATATTCGAGAAGGCGTGTATCCATATATGCGTGTACTACCTACATACATACATACGCAGAGAGGGCGTTGGACAAGGCGCCGCTCAAGAGAAGGACAAAGGGGGCGTGTGGAAGAGAGAGAGGTTGACGCAACAACAAGGTCTGCAGCTTGACCGATGCAGTGGTCGTACTGCGCAAGACGCATGTCTCAAGCCGAACATTCATTTTTTCTTTTCCTTTCTTCTCATCATCCTTGAACTCGATCCATCCTTTGACGACGACGATGACGACGGCTGTTTTCTTTCTTGCTTAACCCGGCGGGAGGAGGAGGAGGAGGAGGAGGAGAAGAAGAAGACAAGAGACAGACGACGCCGGCTACGCGCAGAAAAAGAAACCCGGCGGATTCTGGCATGGCAGGCGTCACCACATGGCTGAAGGAGAACACGTGGCCCATCAAACTTGATGGGATTTTTTTAAACGTACGACGTACGACGGATGGCCTTGCTGTTCAGTTCCCTCCGGTCTCCCGCCCCGAGAGCATCCATCACCTTTCTTTCTTTCTTTCTTTATTTCTATTTTGTACAACGCAGATGACGCAGGGAAAGGGTGTGAAAGCAAGAAAAAAGGAGCCAGTTTAGAAGAGGTCATCAATGACCTGGTCAGCGTCCTTTTCTATCAGTTCCCTCATTCCCTTTTGAAGATGTCAGACTCATATTCTTTTCCAGAAGCCAAGACATAAAGAAGAGAATAAACACACACCTTTGGCATGATGGGTTTGCCCTCGCCGTCGGCGACGTAACGGAACGGCATCTCGGTGCTCTCGTGATCGTTGAGCTTCAGTTCGGGAGAGTCGACGTAAGGGATATCGGAGAGGGCGACTGTGTTTTTTTTCCCCTTTTATCTCAGCCTGAAATGCCACTCATCATATTCCTCCTATGTCTGTGTAGGTAGGAAAGTATGTGTGCACATACTCCTATCTTGCACCACCATGCGTGTTACCCGCACGGCCGTGTCGGTCGTCATCTGTTTCGGTCCCAGTCTACGACCTTGGAAGCCTTTGCTTCTAAGCTCCGAGGTTCGGTCTGAAGGGTGAATCAGCTTTTTTTCGCCAAGCTCGTATGTATTATACACCGAAAACCGGGAGGGGAAAAAGAAACAGTCTGTATACCTACCTCGAGGAGGATCATCACCTGTTCGGTAAGTACGTAGGCACACGTCAGTCGACCGACACGGATGGCTGCTTTTTCTTCTCCTACACACCTAGAATGCCACCAAAGAGAAAGACGCGGAAGACGTCGCCATCCTCCGGGCTCAAATCTCGGTCGGCGGCAGGGTCGAGCAGGCAGACGCGGGACTTGTCAGCGGCGTACAGCTCCTCGACGCCTCGCCGCTCCGGCCTGAAGGCTGCCTTGGCTGACAACTCTGCCGGCACGCGGAAGGAGGCGGGTAGGCTGGAGAGGATGAAGCGGTTGTCGGCTCCCGATCGTTGCGTCTCCTCTGCGATGGCGGAGTATTCGAGTTCGGACCAGGGGCCGAGTTCGGGGTCGAGATGCTCTACGATGAAGGTTTTTCCGTCTGCCATTTTTGTTCTGTTTCCTCGGTTCGGTGCTTGTCTGCCTTTTCTTCGATGAATAGGTAGGGATATGTCTGGTGAAGAATGAATGGTTGATGACGATCTTCAGAGCCTACGACGGGTTCTTCTTGCTGTTTTTCCCCAAGGTGAGCAAGCGAGCGGGATGAGTAATGAATGTGATGTGTGAGTGAGTGGTCCGTGCTGAGTTATCGCAATCGATCCCCGATACAGATATCAATCATCAGCGTCATCAACATCA
The DNA here is from genome assembly GCA_003339455.1 of Ophiocordyceps camponoti-leonardi (nom. inval.). Lineage (NCBI taxonomy): Eukaryota > Fungi > Ascomycota > Sordariomycetes > Hypocreales > Ophiocordycipitaceae > Ophiocordyceps > Ophiocordyceps camponoti-leonardi. The sequence continues at coordinate 84,877 of PDHP01000115.1, read as the reverse complement.
TCAACATCATTGATAGCCACAGGTAGGATATACACATACATATGTACATATGTACGCTCTATTATTGCCCCCTTATTTCTCTCTTCCTTTCTTTCTCTCTCTCTCTCTCTCTCCCTATACCTTCTCTTATACATACAGAAATCGAAGAGTGTGAGATGAAATACTCAACAGAAGGGGGGAGACATCATGACAGTTTTCAACTATCCTAGTCGTAGCTACTATAGTCTACCTATAGGCGGGTAGTCTGTAGACACCGAGCAGGCAACATAAGCTGACGATTTCTTCGTGCAGATGGTGATTAACCCAGACATCTCACATCATCTCCAAACCCAAGCGAAAAAAAAAACTTTACCTACCCTATACCTACTTCTCCACCACCCTCCACACCACGCACAGGCACATCTACACAATACCCGCTACAGGCTTAAACCACACCACCGACCGACCCACTAGAATCATCACCACGACGAAACCCCCGTCTCCTATCAATCAATCCGTCGTCGTCGTCGTCGTCGTTCTCGTCGTTGCGCGCGCGCGTCTCCGGCAACGCGTCAACCCCCCCTCCACAGGCAGGCGCCCATGATCCTGCGCCGAGGAGCGCGAGAAGACAGATCATCATGGCCGCCACCTCCTTCGCCCGGCTGTGCGTCGCCGCCGCGCTTCTCCTGGCCGCCTTGGTCGTCGCCGAACCCGCTGCGGCCGATTACTATGTGTCCGATCTTCCCGGCGTACCTCAAGACTCGCCGCCGATAAAGATGCACGCTGGGTGAGCCTCATTCACTTTTCTTCTCTTCCCTTTCCAACGTCATCGCAAGTCCTGACAAACCCTCCGTCTCCTCCTCTCCCCAGCCACATTCAAATCAACCCCGAGCATGACGGCAACATCTTCTTCTGGCACTTCCAAAACACCCACATCGCCAACCGACAACGAACCGTCATCTGGCTCAACGGCGGGCCCGGCTGCAGCTCCGAAGACGGTGCCTTGATGGAGATTGGTCCCTACAGGGTCAAGGATAAGGACACGCTGACGCTCAACAACGGCTCGTGGGGTGAATTCGCCAACCTCCTCTTCGTCGACAACCCGGTCGGAACCGGCTTCAGCTTTGTAAACACCGACAGCTACGTCAAGGAGCTTGACGAAGCGGCAGATCAGTTCGTCGTCTTTCTCACCAAATTCTTTGCCCTCTTTCCCGAATATCAGCGCGACGATGTGAGTGCGACCAAACAAACCCTTGGTGACCCTCGCTTTGACTGTCACGAGTCAACGACATACAGACATGTTGCTGACCAAAGGACAACCTGTCTCGCAGATTTACATGGCGGGCGAGTCCTTTGCCGGCCAGTACATTCCCTACATAGCCAAGGCCATCATCGATCGAAACGCAAAGACGACGCGCAATAAATGGAGCTTGAAAGGCCTGCTCATCGGCAACGGTTGGGTTTCTCCCACCGATCAGTATCCGGCCTACCTCGGCTATGCGTTCAAGAGGAACCTCATCGATAAAGGCTCCGACATGGCTCAGCAGCTGCAGGGCAAGCAGCGCATCTGCGACCACATGCTAGTGTCCGATCCCAACCACGTCAACTACGACGAGTGCGAGTCTATCCTGTCCGAGATGCTGAAGCTTTCCCGCAAAGGCTCCGGGGACCAGGCCTGCTACAACATGTACGACGTCCGGCTGAGGGACTCGTATCCCAGCTGCGGCATGAACTGGCCCCCGGACCTCAAGGCCTTGACCCCCTACCTCAGGAATCCTGCCGTCATCCGCGCCCTGCACGTCAGCGAGAAGCGCAACACCGGCTGGCAAGAATGCACCGGCGCCGTCAGCTCCGCCTTCAGGTCCAAGAAGTCGAAGCCTTCCATCGATCTCCTGCCCGACCTGCTCAAGGATGTACCGATCCTGTTCTTCTCCGGAGCCGAAGACCTCATCTGCAATCATCTCGGCACCGAACAGATGATAAGCAACATGAAGTGGAACGGAGGCAAGGGCTTCGAGGTCACGCCCGGCAACTGGGCTCCTCGTCGAACGTGGACATTCGAGGGCGACGTCGCCGGCTTCTGGCAAGAGGCCCGTAACCTGACGTACGTCTTATTCTACAACTCGTCTCACATGGTCCCGTTCGACTACCCCCGCCGCTCTCGCGACATGCTGGACCGCTTCATGGGCGTCGACATCAGCAGCATAGGCGGCGAGCCGACCGACAGCCGCATCGACGGAGAAAAGGGACCGGAGACGACCGTCGGCGGCGCCTCCAACCAGACTCACTCGGCCGAGGAGGAGACGCGCAAGAAGATTGACGAGGCCAAGTGGGCCGCCTACCGGAGATCGGGCGAAACGGTCCTCGTCATCGTCGGCATCACCGCGGCGGCCTGGGGGTACATGATCTGGCGTCAACGACGCAGGGGGGCCATCTACCGGGCCCTACGCGGCGGAGACGGCGCAGGCGGTGGCAGCGGTTCACGCCTGGCTGCTTTCCGCCGAGAGCAGAGCGACGACGACCTAGAGGCTACGGCTTTTGACGAGAGGCGACTTGACCGCCTTCACGCGCAAAGCGGGACGGAACCGCCCGAGGGCAGTCATACCATCGGAGAAGACAGCGACGATGATGACGGCGACGACGACGACGACGAACCGGAACAGGTCGACAGTTACAAGATGCAGACGGGGACAAACAGGCGGACCGTCCCTGCCGCGAGATGAGTTTTTTCAAGAAAAGGAGGAAGGGGTAAAAAAAAAAGAAAGACCTTGCCATATCTAGGTATCAAAAGAGAAGGGATATGATATGATATGATATGCTCTAGATGCGAGGGAGCGGGTCGAGGGCGTTTTTTTTTTCTTTTCGGGAAAGGGGGGGACGAATAGTCTGTCAGTGTACCATATTATCAGCGTTTTACCCACCATAGAGGCTTGGAGATTGTTCTTCCCTTCATATGAACCGATTCAGTAGGATGTCAGTAGGATGGATGTCGATGCTGCGGTATGACAGTCGTGATCGAGATGAATCAACAGATCGGGCCGGGGAGGGGTTTTCCCAAGAGAGGAGAAGGCAAGCCGAGCGAGGCCTGGGTCGTGTCGATGGAGAGGAAGAAAAGTGTGTTGATGCTGGGAGGGATGGAATCTACAGCTCGGGTTGTTGTTTTCGAACACCAGATCGGGCAATCGAAAGGGTTTCTATTATTGGACGTATGCTGTGCATCTGTTTCCATTGTATAGTCCAGGTAGGTAGTATCTATAGAGATATTTTCAATGTAGAGTCTAGGTATCTATAGAGACATGTAGAAGCATAAAAGACGACGGAAGTCTGGTCCCTCATAGCGGAAGGAAGTTGTTTCTATCTGTTCTGTTCTGCCGTTCCGACGGAGGGAACCTTTTTTTTAAACGCCAAGTCGATCGATGGCTTTCTTCTTGCTTCGGGATAGAGAGGGAGTCTTCGTACGGATCGGGGGAGAGATGACATCGACGACCTGCCTGCTAGGTAGGGGGTTATCTAGGAACCTACGTGTAGAGTTATAGTTGTATATATATTGATGTTTAACTTGGGGATCGATGATCGAGCTTCTTGGACTTGGGAGACTTGGGGAGAGGAGTGTATGCGTTGCTACCTACTTCGTACTCTCATAGTATATCTCTATTCACTATAAATGGTAGTTGAGTTTGTCTTTCGGTTTGTATTTTACTCTAGGGCCTTATAACTCCTATTTCTATGCATGTCTTTCACTCCACTTCCCGCTTTGAAGGAGCATTGTCACACGTCGACTTTACCAGTTCATTACTCTATAAACTTCCCTTTTTACTATTTCAGTTTGCCCTATAACGTTCGGAGAGTTAGTCGAGGCTGGAGAAAGTATACGACTGAATCTCTGATCCCTTTTGAATATGTACGTAAATCCCGCCTCGATGCAACGCTGTTTTCTCCAGTTATCTATCTGTGTTTGTAGGTACGTGGGTATTTGGTAACGTGAAGGGAGAAGAAGAGAGAGCGTGAGGCATTATGTATGATAAAGACTAAAAATTGAAGCCTTGGTCTTTTTCCGCCTTGGTAGGAGAGGATAGGAGAACAAGTTGTATATAGCTCGTCTGGTATCTTGTATGAAACGAGAGTCCACTTTGAAGGGAAATATATATGTGTATGTGTATGTGTATAAGCGAAACTTGATATGGAAAATAGAAAGACTCTTATGTAGTAGAAAGAGCTGTCTTAAGATACCTGTATTCATATATACAAGTTCGGATCGCGTCAGGGGGTTCCCGCTTCGATGCCAAGCGATCGTGATCAAGTGCCACACATAATATTAACAACAAAGGTTGTACGTAGCCTTGTAGGTCATGCGCAAGAAGCGTGTAAAAAGGTGACTTAACACTTATTCCTCTTCGTATCATGCAGCTCAAGGAGTCATGTTTCGGCTATTAAGAAAGAGGAAAACCTCTGGTCTCTTGAGGCAGGCCATTCATTTCCTTTGGGTAAGCGGTCGACGGGATAGGTTGATGCTATTACTCTCATTATTGATGCCGGGACGTTCCACTAGACTCTCACCTGGTCGCATAGGGCCTTGGACGTCTGGGGCCTCTTGTGGGATTTGTTTTAGTTGGCAGCGACGCAGAGACGGAACACGGCCGGTGAACAGGCTTGGCGTCTTCCTAGAAGCTTGGGCTATGAATATATAGGATCTTGGAAGCATTTCTCAATCAAAGGTATATGGACTGTTTACCCGTCGTGACTATGACGGGATCTTTATACAAATTCTACGCTATCAAAAGGTAATGCATACAATACAAGAAACGTAACCGAGACACATGGGATCAACCACGAGGACCCTTTTCTCCCTTTTGTCATGTCCATCCCAGGCCGCTCTTCCCACATGGCTTGAAAGAAGAAGTAGAAGAGGGCGTAAGGGTGGTGGACGAGAAGAGGTTTGCCGCGTCTTTGTCGAGGCCGTCGGTGCCGAGGTGAGGGTGTTTTGGGGGGGCTAAGGCATTGATTTCTTTCCATATTTAGCTGGGTCTTGGTCTCGGCTTCAGCTGTGGTGTAAAGAATGACTGTCTTTTGTGTGATGTAGCTCATAGATGGTCCTTGGGGGAGGGGTTAGGTTGTTTCTCGTGTATATAAAGGTGAAGAGTTTTCGTCTGTGGAGAGTGCTCGTTCTTCAGCGGTTGGAAGGCATCTATATACATAACACGACCGAGCTCGAGTCCTGAGCCTGAGGAGAAGACTGGGGGGGGGGTAAAACAGAAGACTTATTCGGAATACTAGGTAAGCTGTCATCATCATGGAATAAAGACGTGTTTGATGGATATGAAAGACCGATCCAGTACAGGAACAATACACACCCATAAAGAGGATCAATAAGGAAAGAAGAAAGGGGTTTCAAGAATAATGTTTACCGTCTCACGTACGGGAATGGCCGGTTTGGCTTGCTTCCTACTACTCTCGCTCACACAGCCTTTCGCCGCAAACTGCTTACCGGACGAGTTCCCCGATCCGGAGCCGGATCCTCGTAACATGAACGAGAGGAAGTACGAGAGAATCCCGGTGCCGTCAGACGTCGACGTTGGGTTCGAGTATTGGACGACGGACCAGCCGGAGCCTAGACCGGGTGAACCTATCCATCTTCTGGATGATGACCACGTCTTGGGAGAGGTGCGGAAGAGCGAGGAGGATTGTTACTTGAAAGAGCAGGATGTCGGTGATGCGGATGAGGAGAAGAAGACGGATCATCTCCAGCAGAGCGTCACGGTCCCGTCGGACGCGGACGTTGGGTTCGAGTATTGGACAAACGGTCAGCCTCAACCGCGTCCGGGCGAGCCCGTCTATCTCTCGGACGAGGATCACATCTTGGGACGGCTCAGACAGAGGAAAGACTTGACAAGAGGACAGCAGGATCTTGATGATGTGACGGAGAAGAGTGATCAGCATAGTAACGCTGTGCCGTCAGACGTCGACGTCGGCTTCGAGTATTGGACGAACGGACAGCCGCAACCGAGTCCGGGTGTGCCGGTGCGTCTATTAGACGACGATGACGACTGGACACTGGCCTCCAGGGGAGACAGGTACTCTACCGGCAGGGCACACCATCCTCACCACCCGAGACCGAAGGGCAGCACGGACACGATGGCTCGATACTTTGGCGAGGTAGCGGGCGAAGAAGGCTTCTACGCCGCCGGGAAGAAGATATGCGAGTATAACGCACCGGCTTACATCCCTATCCACCAGGGAAGCCCCATCATGGAGGCCATCTACAACGCCCACAACGTACCCGTCTACAAGAACGAGTCGGAAGCGAGGATCAAGCACCGCTTCTCCTGCGCCACCCTCGACTCCTCCGTATGGCTGAGGCGATACTGCAACGCCCCGAAGGTGACCTGCACCAAGGAAGACGGGTCCTTCCACCCCTGGTTCCAAGACAGGTACTCCCCCGACGGACAGCAAGGGCCCGCCGCTCTCCCCCCGGAGTTCTGTCACGACCTGCCCTCCTTCATGAAGACGGTTGACAGGGGGAGGGATAGGGATGCTAGACCTACCTATTGCATGAGGCGGACGAAGGAAGAGGGGGAGGGGGGGGAGAAAGAAGAAACGGTGGTGGCGTTGGAGTGTAGAAGCTGGTACGGGAACTACGCTCATCATTGCGTCGGGAGGGACGCGTCTCAGACTTCGGGGTGGTATAACTTTTCGGCCCGTTCTTACGATCATCTGCCTTGGTAAGGCGTTTACTGTATCGTGAGGAGGAGAGATCTTGGTGTTTTTCAAAATGCTCTTGGAGTCTTTTCTTGTTGGCTTCTCGTGCCTTGGGAGACGATGGATCGATGAGCTGAGCGGGTTTTCTTCTATGTTTCTTTTGTCGATTTCGTTTGTTATCACGAGCTTCGTTTCATATGTAGTTGACCTATGATGCTGAAAGCGAAGAGAGAGGCTTCTTTCATGTGTTGTACAGACGTGAGACTTGCTAGTTGTCTGTCTGTTAAGGTGTAGACGGATTCACAACCTACTCACTTACTTGCTTCTTATCTCGAAACATAAAAAGAAAAAAAGGTCATTATCATACATTCTAAGCATAAGAAGGTGAATCTGCCATAACATCTCAGGAACATGAACCCATCTTTTCCCCCCCTTTTCCTCATGTAAGAATCCTATACTGACTCCCTCGTATAATCCCCCCCAAAGACTCCTCTACTTCGTCACGTACTCACGTCGAACCTCAATCTTCAAACAGCTCGGGTTCTGCGGCTTGACGTTGCCGCTCCCCAGGACCCAGTTCAGGGTATGGTAGGTGTAGGCCGAGTAGTACGTGTGGCAGAGGTACCAGTTCCTCAGTGCCCGCGGTTGCGAGCCTGAAGGTGGTGAGTGGGTGTCGTCTAGGTAGCTCACGATGGCGAGACGGCCTTGTTTGTCAAAGGTTACGTATTGCGATGATGGGCTTGGTTCGAAGAGGGGGAGGGCGAGGTTGGTGGATGGCTCGACGGAGAAGCTCATCGATTCGGAGTAGGGAGTTGGTTCTATTTTCGAGTTTGTTTTAGTTTCTCCCCCCCCCTTTCATCGGTATCGCTGGTGGTTTTTCCACTTACGGACGGGAAGGTTCCAGACTAGGACGCCTGAAGGGTCATAGTTCTTTAGAGGCGATTCCGAACCCTCTGTCGTGTTGAGGTAAAAGGTTGAGCGGCCGGCCCGGTTGTATACGCAGAGTGATTCGATGGCGGCGCCGGTGTGGCACGCCGTAAAGCCCTGGCCGTTGATGTGCTTGTCGCTGGATTCGATGACCAGGTGGAATGGTTTCGACTGGACTGATTGGGCGGCTGAGAAACCACCGAGGAAGAAGGGGAGGGCAGCGACGATGAGCTTCATCTTCGTTGTCTGCGAACTGAGGAGGGCAAAGGGGGGAAATGTGAGAAAGAAAGAGGGGATTTAGTCTCTTTCGCTATATTTCAAGATGGTAGACGATGTGGAAAGTGAAGGAGATGAATGATATGGAACATGATAGGGCAAGGTATAAGGATATATATAGATACTAGATATCAAAGTCAAGAGCCGTATAGGAGGTACACATCTACTAGCTGACTTGAAGCCATCACCACCTCGTATCGCCGGCCTGCAGCTAAAGTGGTAGCCCATTTTACGGACTGTACATATGTACATAGTAGGTGTGAGCTAGCGGCTTTGCCGAAGGTCGGTTCTCTCGGTTTTTGCCCGGCTTTCCATCGCCACCGGTTTTTCCCCTTTTCCTTCTACATATATCCGTAAAGACAGGGGGTTTATTCTTTTCTTTTTTTCTTTTTTCTTCGCTGTATATATCATATGGCGCCGGTACGAATACGTGCCGTGTGCGGTGAGGAAAAGCAGAGTTCACGATGGTGCTACCTACTCTGCAGTTCGTACTGGATATGCATGCTATGGAGAGGTATACGGAGTATTTATGTGTGTGCATGATGTGCGTGAAAGGGGGAGACAACAATAACGAATCATGTCGTATATCCTGCATCGACATGACGAACTGAACCGGGCAGGTGACTTTTCATCAACACGACATCTCGTATGTCCATACAGATAGAGCAGGGTATTTGGATGGATGGATGGATGATGGATCGGCACATGGTAGCCCAACAACAGCTTCATGCCGGTATCGATCTGACGTAGGTCGGTGGCAGCTAGCTGGCTACTACAACAACTACTAGTTCGAGGTGGGCTAACGTCTTACACGGTAGGTAGGTATCCGTAGAGGCGTCGAGACCTGGTGTGTGTCTGCCCGGGGCGGAAAACCGGCTTCGGCCTCCGCCGTTCGGCAGGGAGAGGAAGAGGATGGGCTGCCTCCGTACTTACTACTTACCTAGCTACCTACCTGCTTCTGCTGCTCTCGTTCTCTATAGAACTCGAATCCGATGCCATGTTTCAGTAACCGGTAAATGCCCAAGTAAGCCCTTGAACACACTATAAACTACTAAGGTCAAGGCATCAGGTCAGAGACGGCGGGGTCCGTCCGAATATGCTTCCTCCGACAACGTCCGGAAGCGCCGATACCCAGCTCGTTTTCTCCCGAGTAATCATCATGCTATAGCTTTAAGGTCTCACACCACTGCCTGATCCTAACCCATCGAAAAAAAATAGCAGAGTAAAGAAAGGATTCATTAACCGTAAAGAGACTATCTGCTACTTCAAAGTGTGGCGGAAAAGCGGCCATCACCGCCATCACCCTGCTACCTACCTATATACTAGAATTCACAATTTACCTTTCCTCATCTTCGTCATCATGATTGGTATCTTCACCTTGTCCGTCGTCATTTATAGCTTCGTGACAACCCTGACATCAGCCAGATTCCTCGATTATGCAGCATCCAAACCGTCAACATTGCCTTCCCATGAGCCGTATATCCCAACCATTCCAATTACCTGTCCACTACATATAATATTCAAATCTCAGACCGCTTCTCATTCATTCTTAAACACGGGTCGTTGCTGTATTGTCAACTCCACGAGCCGTTCCGGTCTTGGAAAATTCCGCATCTCTTGGAATCGATCTCCAAAGCATGGCTTCGGCCACGGTGTTGCAGAGGAGGAAGAAGCTGCGGACAAAAGTAAGAGACTCCTCTTCAGCATGATGGAGTGAGTGCTAGCACAATATAAGAAGAAGAAAAAAACTCACAAGGTCAAGAACATGAATGCCTCGGCCGTGTGCTTCTTCCCGCAATTCTCCAGGATCGGCGGTCCGTCGTAACATCGATCGCCGCTCCAATCTTGGGCGGCGAAGATGAAGGCTGTGAGCCACAGGTATGAGAGAAGGAGGTTGACCGGCATCAAGTGGCCCTTGTATCTGTCGACGAGGGGGAGAAGCATGCCGAAGAGCCATAAGACGAAAGTGATGACGGCCTATGTACTTGGGGTATTAGCTGATGCTCTCCTATTTGAGTTGAGGATGTGGAAATGACTGACGATGACCTCCTGGAAGATAATGTGCGTGTCACGGTAAGATGAGCGATGAATAAAGTATGACAGTATGCCGGTGACTATCAATGACGAGATGAAGATGGCAAAGTGGTTGCCCATGACCAAGAACCGTAACAAGCCCATGGTTACCTCGTAGTTAGAAGTGGTTGAGAAGAGAGTGAGTAGGTGGTATGTGGTTGAGATGGTGTATTTTATCGAGAAGTTGTTCAGACAGCGGAGAGAAGCAGCTCGGCCGTCTTTATAAGTATGCCTACGGATATATATTTCGTTTTTCCTTCAGCTTGGGGCAGACAGGGAGAGAGAGGCAGCAGAGAAAGGAGTCATGCCATCACAATGACGTTGAAGGCCCTTCCGCCACAAAATCTTGCCGTATGCATGTCGTTGCCCACCAATCGCCGCTTAGACCGCATCGTGGCTTCGTGTACGGATACGGATACTCATACACATAAGGTATGTATGTGTGTATAACGTACGCATAGATTATCGTCATGTTCGCCACCATCTTGACGATTTCTAGCGAATAGAAGACGGTGCTCTACCGTCTTGCGTACCCTAAAAGCCGGCCATCTGCCAGCTCTTCGCCACAGCAGGGTTCCTACATACGGATATGTGCTTCGTAATGTTGACATATACACTACGGATATCCATACAGACAGGTGTATGTATATTGATTTCTTCTCACTCGTCAAGGTAAGAAAAAATAAAGTCAGGCTGATCTTTTTCCCGTCTCGTCAGATCAGACGACTGTCAACCACCTTTTGTCTATCTAGTATATCCGTGAAGCCTACAGACGTACATACTAGGAATGTACGTTCATGCTCATTACTCCCATATTCGTAGTAGTAAGAAGAAGAGAACACTCGTCGTGGTTGTCTATGCGCACGTATATCAATCAACACATCCTATATCTGTTGTTCCCGCTCATCCTTTCCATACGACTCCCCGTCCGAAGGCCCGCCGCAGTTGAAGTTGATGCCCCCATCGCCACGTCGCTCGATGCACGGAGGAGGAGGACGATGAGGAGGCTGTTCGAGGGAATTCGAATCAAGCGAATCATATAAACTCGATAGTCGACACTTCTTATCCCACTTGTCGTACGTATATCCGAGCTCACAGCCAGATTGATACTCTGGAGGCCGGTAGACGGTGCAAGCCTCGTCATCGCAACGTGCCCTCCCCCGGATATAATGATCGCCGTCGGAAGGGTTACCGCAGTGGAATTTGATCGATCCGTTCGGTCGATACTCGGTGCATAAGCTGGGAGTTTCGAGATAGGCCAGCGCCTTGTGGACTCGGTGTTTGATCTCTCCCAGGCCTGGCGTCTCCGGGAGCGAGTTTCGGAGATGCCACACGACGGCCCGGGCGCGCCTCTCCAGGTTGATGGTGGTGATGCCCCAGTCTGCCCAGGGCTCGTACTTGTTGTTCTTTACGTCGTACTGGAAATTGCTGATGAAGATCTCGTTGAAATCTGACGCCTGTCTTCGTAGCGACGTCTTGATCATGAGCGGTAGATCAGACTTGAGACGACGGTGTCGCTTCCACGCCTGGGCTGACAGATGGGATCGGAGAGTGCTCTCCTCCTTGTCAAAGGCCACTCGCATCTTCCACTTCTCCTCAAAGCTCGTCGTCGGATTCGACAGCGCCTGCCGCTTCGCGACGCGCAACCGGCTCAGAGCCTCGGCCGCCTCGAACATGACGCCGGCCATCTCGGCCATGAAGTGGTTGCTGCACACGATGCCAAAGTCGGCCGACTTGATGAAGCTCATCATGCTCTCCTGGTACGTTTCCCAGCTCTTGTCGCGCAGCTGCCTCATCTCGATCCAGCTGGGCATCTTACTTGTGAGATATCTCCTGCGGACCGACCGCAGGGCAATCATCGCTATCAACGGCAGTCCTATGCCTTGCATCATGAGCACATCCGCCGCCACGCACAGCAACGCGTCGCTCGGATCGGCGACCCCGTGTGCCTCGTCGGCCCAGGCTTGAAAGGAGCAGCCGACGCCGGGCAAGACGGACATGAGGATCGCCGCCCGGTCCGAGACGGACATCATCTTGGCGCCCGACGAGGTGATGTCAAAGATGCTCTGTCCGCTCACGGCCGCATTGGCGGCTACCGCACCCGGAGACCACCATCTGGTACGGTGGTTCGCGGGCGGCGACATCCGCTGCCCGGACGTCTTGAACCGCTCACGCACCTCCGGTAGCGGCATCCGCCAACTGACGGTCGCTCGTGTGACCAGGCCGAATTTGGAGGCGAATTCGGTGAACAGCCTTTCCGCCTCGGCGTTGATCTCCTTCTCTTCGCCCGAGAGAGATTCCCCTTCCGGCTGCTTTGGCTGGACCGAGTCGCAGGACATCACGTCCCTCTTCCGGCTCGGCGCACACGACGGTCTTCTGCTCTCCCTTGCCGATCTCCAAGGCTCCTGTCTCCACGCCACGTGGTTCTCCGGGAATCCTGCGATGCGATACTCGGCGCCGGCCCATTCCTCCGTGTCGAAGAGTTTGTGATCGTACTTGTGGTTCTTGACATACGGCTGCTCGACCCCTTGCCGGAACTCGATCCAGCCGAGCACCTGGCCGAACTGGATCTTGCCCAGGGCCGCAACCTCTTCCTCGATGGTGTGCATGTAATAGCCTCCCAGCGTCCCCTCGACGTCGTAAAAGTTGGAGGTGACGTGTATGCTGTAGATGAAACCGACGTCGTTGAAGGTCAAGGAGAGAATACGTCGCGCAGCCCTTTCGGTCTTGGAAGTGGCAACAAAGGCCGAATTCGACTTGCTCGACCCGGTCCTTGTCCCCAGCACGTGGTTGTATAAGCTGAAGTCTAGGGATAGCCGGTTATGCCTGGATCCGTCCAGACCACGTGGGAGAAAGCCACCTTGAAGCTCGAGGTCCATGGGGTGAATCCTGTCTGCGCGGTAGACCGTCCTCGGCGGGATGGAGGACGAGCCTCGACGCTCGTTCTGCAACTGACGGCTGAACGTGTAGCTGTGACATGATGAAGGGCAGGCCAAAGTGAGCAAAGCGAGACATAAGACTTGTTGACATCTCATGGCTGTTTTCTTTTTTATCGTTCTAGTATGTATCTAGCGATGGGACGTTTTGATCGAAGAGTTACAAAAAAGAGAAGAAGAGTAGTAGTAGCGAAAGATGGTAAGTGGAGAGAATGAAGCCTAAGCTAGGAATTCTCCTAATGATAGTAGTCCGAAGAGGAGGTGAAGATGTAAGAGAAATCTCCAGAAGAGAAAAGATCTGTCGTGGGCTGGCAGAAGCAGCGATTGCTTATGAAGTCTGAGTCAAGCCAAACGTCATTGAAAAGGTAAACGGCAATACTTTTTATATTACAGCGTCCAAGAGAAAAGTACACGACAGTTAATAGAACCAAAAAAAAAAGGCGCGGAAACTGTCTCGTAAGGAAAAGGAGCCAAAAATGGATGATTTCATCTTGGATACTAAGTGGTAAGTAGGTAATAAAAGACATAGATGGCAGACAAAAGATGTGGCCTATACAAGCAGAGAGGCCGTCTTCCTAGCTTAGCACTCTCTCCGGCTTCCTGAATCCAGACATGGCCGTGCAAAGCAGGAAGTTTTTTTGCTACGTGTATGCAGGCTGATGGATCTTGGACATAAAAACGGAGCGGACGGGCAGAGGGATAAGAAAGAAAAACAAAATATGGGTGGTTCCAGGACGAGTTGAGTTACGACGATAGGGATTTGATAAAGAAGGACAAGCAATATGACAAAGCCCATCGTCTTATAGTTTTATGAAGCTTGATGGGGGTCTTCTTTTTCGATGCTCATCCCGTCGGGCCGTCGGGTTGCTTGGGGCTTGATAGGGAGGGGGTTTGTTGGAAATGGGTGACGATGTGAGATTTGCGGAGGAGGACGATTGTAGAGACAGTTTGGGATGTTCGACGACGACGACGACGACAACAAGTTGCCCGTGTCTAGATGCGTACCTAAGTAACGGCCTTTCTTCTCTGCGAATTCTCGAAGCTATCATTCAAGACATATCGGTACACTTTCACTTACTAGGTATTCAATATTTCAAGAGGCTTATGTGTGAAAGTCAGACAACCCCAAGACGAACACAAGCTCTGCCTTTCCCGGCATCGTTTGGCACAGGCATATATGCATACATCCTAATCTTGACGGCACCGCAGGCAACGACAGGGACGGCCATCTTACGAGCTGATGTACACCCGTACAATAATAGTTCAAGGAATAGTCTCTGCTGTTTTGTTCAGGAGATATATAATACTCATACATACAAACAAAAATACCTACCTGCCTCCTACAAACGGTCGTCTGTATGAAAGAGGTTGTGGGTCTACCTAGGTAGCTAAGACGAAACTCCCGACATCGTCAGCAGCATTTTTAAAGCATGCATATGGATGTGCTAATAAGGTGCTTCCACGAGGACAACGAGCGTGCCTACAGGTATCTGCGCCGTTGGTAGGTTTGGCACTAGGAGGCATGTAGTCTGTTCAAGAAGTTGCTTCTTATCAGTCCTCCTCCTTTCCATATCGATTTCGCCGGCGATAACCACCACCTACAGGCTACCTACCTACTATCGTAAGGAAGCGCTGAGAGAGCTCTGCCTTGACGCCTCAGGCTGCCACAATTCATTGCACTGTGCTGTGGCTTGTGTTCTGCCTTGCCCCGGCTGCCCCTGCCCCAAAAAAACCTTCCACTACCTACTACCCTGTTCCGCCGCCTTCTCTTTCTTCCCTCCTCTTCTTCATCATCTCCAACATCATCATCGACATCTTCCTCCTTTGCCAGCCTCCATCATCCCGCACATACCTATCTCGCCTTCATCAAACCCTCTCTTCTTCTCGGCGGAGAGAGGGAATCTTTCTTTCTCTTTTCCCCCCTTCATTTTCACTTCGCATCTGCAGCGAGTCTCGACTTCTTCTTCTTCATAGTCCGAACCTTGACTTCATCCTCCTCTCAACGCCGTTTTTTCCCCCTCCGCTCTCGCCGCATCTCTACAGCAAAGCGGCTGTGATCGAGAAAAACAAACGTAATATCGCATCTTTGGTATGTCATACTTCTCTATTTCTTCTTATACTCCGTCCCTCGGCACCTGAGCTAGGGGAGATCACAGAGGAAGAAAAAAGTTCTCTGCATCGTCAAAGATATCCACAGGGGACTCTGGTCTTAGCATGTCTGGTGACGAAGCTTGATGACCGCATCTTTCATCGCATCTCTGTTTTGTTTTCATCACGTCCATCGTCGCTTCACGCTCTTCCTCGCCGTTTGTCTTTTTGTCCGTCTCGTCCGTTTGGCTTTCACCTTGACGTTCCCACCATTTCCCACTGTCAAGAAGAAAGTCTTGTCAGCTTCTTGACTAACTATCTACTCATCCTGCAGCACCTCTTCTGAG
This sequence comes from Ophiocordyceps camponoti-leonardi (nom. inval.), assembly GCA_003339455.1. Taxonomy (NCBI): domain Eukaryota; kingdom Fungi; phylum Ascomycota; class Sordariomycetes; order Hypocreales; family Ophiocordycipitaceae; genus Ophiocordyceps; species Ophiocordyceps camponoti-leonardi. The sequence continues at coordinate 69,555 of PDHP01000115.1, read as the reverse complement.
TCTACAATAATGTCCTGGGACAACACGCCCGCGCCTGCAGGCGACTTTGCTTCGGCTCCCAGTGCCGATGACGCCTGGGGCAGCGGTGCCGGCAATGCCACAGAGCACAACGGCCAGGATCATGGCCCGGATTCCACCAAGTGCTTCAGCTGTGGAGAAATGGGGTACGTCTCACTTTTGGCCCCAACTTCATCGATGCTTGCCATGCTGACTCGCCGCTAGACATAGAGCCGCCGACTGCCCGACTCCTCGGGAGATGACGTGCCGCTTCTGTCACCAGCCCGGCCACATGGTCAAGGACTGCCCCGACAAGCCTCCCATGAAGTGCGAAAACTGTGGTCAAGATGGTGAGCTTCGTTCTTTTGTCGCTCCCAACAAAGTGCCCGCCGCTGACGAGCTGAATGAACAGGCCACATGAAGTACAACTGTGAGAACGCCCGTCTGATCAACCGTGATCACATTGCCAACATCTCTGCCGAGGATGCGTGGGCCAAGATCCGGAGCGCAGCATCCGATCGCGACATTGACGACGTCAAGGATGCCGTCCAAGAGTACGTCAAGGCACTTGACGGCACCGTGACCTACCGAGACCTCCAGGAGGGCTTGATCAACGATGGTATCAACTTGTTCATCATCCCCATGGAGAGGCCTCTCGCTCCCGTCTTCACCAACATGGATCTCCAGGGCAACATGGGAAAGAAGTATACCGTGTCCTATCGCTTTTCCGAGAAACCCAATCGTCCTCGCGAGGCTGAAGCTTTTCCCAAGAGCCGCGAGGAGCTGCTGGCTCGCCTCGAGGACGCGGGCGAAGCCGTCAACAGCGGTCGTTCTCTGTGCCACAACTGTGGCGAGCTTGGGCACACCACCAAGCACTGCACGCAGGAGAGGATGGATAAGCCCGACGGGCCCAAGATTGCCTGCTCCAACTGCGGAGAAGAGGGTCATCGTCTGCGTGACTGTAAGAACCCCTCCCTTCCCAAGCCCGTTGCAAAAATCCCAGCTAACTTGGGATATCTAGGCCCGCAGCCCCGAGTGGACAAGTTTGCCTGCCGCAACTGCGGGTACGTCAATGGTCACCTTGTATTCTACGTGCGCTGTGCTAACATTGGGCGATAGAAAATCCGGCCACAAGGCCTCGGACTGCGAGGAGCCGCCGAACCTGGACAACGTCGAGTGCCGCAAGTGCAACGAGAGTAAGTTTGCCTCGTGATGCATCTGAATGTACCTACGACGCGTGCTAACGCTGCTGCCAAAGGGGGTCACTTCTCTAGGGATTGCCCGCAGGCCGGTCCTCGAGGCTGCCGCAACTGTGGCCAGGAAGGCCACATCGCCAAGGACTGCGACCAGCCCAGAAACATGGACAACGTCGTGTGCCGCAACTGCGAGAAGACGGGCCACGTGAGCCGAGAGTGCCCAGAGCCCAAAGACTGTAAGCAGAAGGCGCCGGGTGAATTTTGGCTGGTCATCGACTGACAGTGACTGCAGGGAGCAAAGTGCAGTGCAGCAACTGCCACCAGTACGGGCATACCAAGGTCCGCTGCCAGCAGCCCCCGTCCGACTCGGATGCTTTTGCATCGGGAGGCTTCGAAGGAGACGCGAACTTTGGCGGTGGCTCGGCGGATACCGCAGGAGATGCTGGCTGGGGTCCCGTGGAGACGTCCACGGTCCAGGCCCATTCTCAGTCGGACGGCTGGTAATTCGGTCACTGACCATGATTTTTTTTTTTTTTTACCCTTTACATATGTATTTCTAGACGAGCTTGGGGCAATCTCGGGGTTCATGGACATGTCAGGCTCTGACGAGGGGAACGGGTAGAGCCAGCAGGGAGCAAATACAGAAGTCGGCATCTAAAGCCCGTTCTAATCATACGAATAAGCACATGGAAGAATGAAGACAGACGGTCCGGCTGACGTGGTGCGCGGCGCGTCTCACGAAGAAGCTTAAGCTGACGCGTGTCGTTCGCGTCGCGACATGGCGGGTCTGGGCGTGACGCGTCGCCTTTTTCTTTTCCAATTGTCAAGATATGCCCGGGGCGAGAGGCAGCCTCTCTTTAGCCCTGACTTTGTACGGATACAGCCTTATACAGGGCACCAGAATTGAACGAGTTGCACACCGGGAGAAGTGTGTGTATGTACTGTGTAGTACTAGTACATAAGTCGGACCTGTAGGCTACGGGTCTAGGGAGGCTGCGAGCGACGACGAGGCTGCGCGGCTCGAAGGGCATTCCGGACGTTGGCCGGGGATGGGGGAGAAGGGAAAAAAAAAAAAATCGAGATTGAGTCAGGTTGATGAGTCGTTTTTGGTGTCAAAAGGGCTCGGATTTTTATTAGAGTCCTGTCCTTACTCTGGGGATAAAATGTCTTTTTTTTCCAGATTGAAAAGATCGTTGACACGTCTTGGATGCGTTATGGCGACGACTACACTAATAGAGAACCCGTCTCGAGATTGTACTATGTTTCCGCAGGACAACTCGTCTCGAGATTGTATGCATCCGAAGGATGATCTTAAAAGTCGAAAATCTCTTTGGACCGGGTTTCGCTGCGTGGGAGAGAGCTCCTTCGTTGTTGACTTGTTTGACTTGTTGGATGCGATGGGGTGCGACTTGCACGTGCCGCTGTCTGCGAGGTCGATTGTGGGCAGATGGGATGGGAAGAAAAGGTTGTTGACGTCATTTGTCGCGTTATCACGAGATGTAGGTAGGTACATAGTACATACCTATGTCGGGGACCGTAAGGGAGGGAATTTGGACACTGTGGTGTTTGGAGTGGCTGTTGGGCACTTTTGTGCAGTTCTTTTTACACCCGTTACGATCGTTAGCCTGTACATATGGCATCTTTCGAGGCATCTCGCGCCTAGGTAGGAGAGTGTTTGTTTGTTAGTTTGTCGAGGCAGATTGATTGAAGGGAAGCATATGAGTCGGACAGTCTTGTCAGCTTTTACCCTTCTTTCTGTTCTCTTCTTCCTCTCTCTGTAAGCTTCTTCCGGGGGGGCGGATGTGTCATTACTCATCACCCAGCATCTTCGGCTGGTTTCGAAGATGAGTTCCGTTTTACTTTTACGTGACGCCCGTGGAGACTGGACGGGACGGAAGGGGAACGAACGAGTCTCTTTTTTCTCTACGGTTGTTTCTTTCTTCCTCGACTGTTGTGTTTTCATGTCGTGGTTAGAAGAGAACCTGTCTTTATATCGGGAATCGGGGCGATGGCATGTTTCGTCCATTAGGATAAGAAGTTTACGGACCTTAAGGACCGGAAAGGAATAGGGCAGTTCTCCTAATATCCAGGTTGGAACCATCATACCCTAGAGACTAGGATAGACAACCAACAGAGTCGCTATCCGTTATTTATACGGATACTATTACTACCAACCATGACTGCCCGATCTGAGGCTGATAGTACGGATAATGATTGTTGATTGGACGAATCATGTGTTTCCACGATCGAGATAGATATTCATACAGTGCTGACACAGGTGTGTCCGCGGTCAAGGACGGGATGGAAGGAGAGACTCGCACGGTGCTCACCTGTTGTACCCCTAGCCTTGGAGAGTGCGGGCTGCGCTTACGCACGCCCTAGCGGTAGAGTATTACACGGTGCGGCGCGTTGAAAAGGTGCTGCGCGAGGGGGCTCGATAGGCTATAGCAGAGTATGTACATAGAATGGATTTGAGGAGAACTAGGAGAAATAGAGAGAGGGTAGGAGAAAGAAGAAGCTGAGAAGAAAAAGGTCGTAGATTCATCGGAAAGAAAGAGTGAATTCATTATTAGGTATATAAGAAAGAGAGGGAATAGTATCCGGACGCGCGGACATGGTGCCTGAAATAGGTGATTGTCCGTGCCAGACTTTACATGTCATTCATTCTCACTGTGCTGCTAAAGGCTGGGTACTTCGGCTTCGGCATGTGCATGTACGGAATAATCACGTGCTGCTTCTGCTTCCTCGTATTCGTAATCGACATCTTTTCGCCCGCCGGTGATTCGCTCTCGTCGACGGTTTATTTCTCCCCCTAGGTGGTGGGTAGCCGCCGTTTTGCTTAATACCCTCACGACCGCTATGAAAAGGCAGGCACACACCAACCTAGATAACCAGGTAGGCTGACAGACACCTTTACTGAATAAAGGCCGGGTGAAAAAAAAACAGCGATCCCGCACTATCTCTTACGATGCCGACTAATAAGAGGAAAGGGAAAAAAGAGATACAAAGCTCGGACCGGCGCGACAAGTTCCCGTACAGTGTTAACATCTAGCGCGGGGCTGCTATTGGCGAACAGACGAGCCGACACACTGTAGATTCATAGAGGTATAACTGGCCGTACATAATCGCATGCGTCCGTACTCCGTACAGTGTGTATGAATGCAAGTCGAATGCGCCTTGGGGGCGAGACAGAGAAAAGGAAGAGACAGAGAACCAGCAGGTTTGTTTGGGTTTAGTGAGCCCGCCCTCTCCTGCCTGGGACGCTCCCTCCGATTTTTATTTTTATTTTTTATTCTTATTTTTCATTTATCTATGCACATATTTTGCCCTCTGCCTTTCCTCCCACAACGTCATCTCTGACGTCTTCCCTCCTCTCTTCCTCTCCAATCTTTTTTTTTCCCCCTGCCCTTTTTTTTTTTCGTTCTCGACGAAGAACCTCAGCCAGCGAAAGTCGCCCGGGCAGGAGGCGCGTTTATTAGCTTTTCCTGCTCGTACCATCCCTTCCATCCACACGGGGTTGTGTTTTTTTCCCTCTCTGCCTCTCTTCTCTTCGACTTGGGAGTGAGAGGGGGGGTGTTTTTTTTTTTTTTATCTTGGTCGGCCCCGACGGCTTGTGCTGCTGCTGCTGAGCCACGAGCAGGCGTCAATCTTGCCCCCCTCTTCCTCATCCTTCTCCTCCTCCTCTGCAGGCGACGCCTCCTTTTTTTTCCTTTCTTTTTTCGGCGCCTCATTTATCCTCTTTCCCGCCCCTTCTCTATACCTACCTACCTTCCCACCCTCGAACTTGTTATCGGTGACCTCATCATCATCATCGTCATCATCACCTCTCTCTTTCACACTCTCACACTCTCTCACTCGCCTCTTTCCCCCCCGTCGTATTCTACTTCATTACTGTGCCTGGGATTGCGCAACCTTGAATTTTATTTTATTTTATTTTATTTTTTTTCTGGCTTTTTTTTTTCCCATTGACGCCTCTCGCCCCACTCCACCTCTCTCGCCGCTTCTCCCCTACAGTATCGAATCCTTCCCTTCCCCCCTCCCCTCCTAGTGTCACTACATCATAGTCCAATATCGTCATCATGGGGACTTCTCCCGCCTCCGCTCGAAGCCGGTCCAAGTCTCCCACGCCTGCAAACAATAAGCCTTCCCGTCAAGGTGAGCCTCATTATTGTTCCTCTTCATCTGTATCCCCACCTACCTACTAGCCCTTAAGTTCGCCACTGCCTACCTACCTATCTACCTACCCATAACCATCACAATCTTCGTCCGTTGCCTCATTTCGTCATCGTCCCTTCTACCTACCTACCTACCTACCTACCCACCCACACAAGCTGCAGCTCCCGCGCAATCTCCCGACCTGGTTTCTGTATCTCACTCTCGGACGCAGATTTACCTCCTGACGCGAAGACCGAATCCGTGGGCAAGCTCGAGGGCGCGTCCAATGCCGAAGTCGCCAAGCCGCTCGCGCCGCCGCTACGACCCGGTCCATCGCAGCAGGCGCCGGGAGGCACACAAACGCCAGACTTCTTCGCGCCGCAAGTCGGGGGATCCCTCAGTCTGGAGCCGAATCCGTTCGAGCAGTCGTTTGGCGGCGGCGGCGGCGGAGGACCCGAGACTCCGGGTGGCACCAAACTGCCCCCAGTGGCCTCGCTGACGTCGCCATCATCACTGCTGCCGGGAACCACCGCGACTCCGTTTAATTGGGGAGGGGGTTCGCTCCGAACCGGCCCTCTCAGTCCTGCCATGCTGTCCGGCCCGGCCAACGACTACTTCGGCGATACGCATCATCTGCGAGGCGGCTTTCCTACCCCGAACGAGTCGTCATTAAGGTCGGGCCTCACGCCTGGCGGCAGCGGGTCGATGTTTCCGGCCCCTAGCCCCAACTCTCAAGCCCTCTTCGCCCAGCTGGCCAGCGGCGGCGCGACCCCGAATACCCTCGATTTCCACCGCACTGCCCTCAGCGCTGCGGCCAAGCGAGAGCAAGGCGCTGCCAACGCGCAGCAGCCGCACCAGCAGCCCCAGCAGCAGCAGCAGCAGCAGCAGCAGCCGCCGCCGCAGCAGCCCCCCCCGACCTCGTCTGCCCCGCAGCAGGAGGTTCCGAACGGCGCGTCGACCGAGAAGACGGAGGCGAAACCGGCTACGGGGCCCTTTGACCCCCACGACAACGACGCCGCCAACGGACTCTTCATGCTGGCGCAAGGAGGTCAGGGCAGAAACGGGAGCCAGAATACCGCTCACTTTCCACCGCCCGCACCCCCAGCTCCCGCCGCTACTGCGGCCCCGGCCGTCGCCCCGGTCTCCGGACCTGGGCATGCACATCCGGCTCCCGGATCGACGCTGAACCACGAAGTGAATTCGCAGGTTGCTAGCCATCATCCCGCCCAGATGATCCCTGTTCGCGCCGCCAGCGACAACAGCAACGTTTCGGAGGATGGTACGCAGATGAAGCCTGCTTCCAGGACCAAGGGCAAGAAGAATAGCTTGGGTTCCAATTCAAACGGGCGAAGAAAAGCAGACGATATGCCGACCAAGGTACCGGCGTCCAAGAAGGCAAAGGTAAACAACGGACATGCAAACGGCATGTTGGAAATGTCCGACGAAGACGATGAGGACGAGGACGAGGACGACATGAAGGGCAAGTTCGAGGACGGTGGTGTCAAATCCAAGATGACGGAAGAGGAGAAACGCAAGAACTTCCTCGAGAGAAATCGGTAAGTCGCCGCCCATGAGGACATGCATCGTCTGATGTGCCTCGCTAACGTCGATGCTCGCAGGGTCGCGGCCCTCAAGTGTCGGCAACGGAAGAAGCAATGGCTTGCCAATCTCCAGAATAAGGTCGAGATGTACGGGACGGAGAATGACGCCCTCACGACGCAGGTGACGCAGCTGCGTGAGGAGGTGGTCAATCTGAAGACGCTTCTACTTGCCCACAAGGACTGCCCGGTGACGCAACAGCAAGGCATTCACGGCGCATTTATAGCACAGATGGAGCCGTACAATGCGCAAATGAATCCTTACGGAATGGCAGGTCCGATTCCTAATCAGCAGGTCATGCCCGGCCAAAACGTGCAGCGCCGGTTCTCATGAGCCATTCAAGACCGCACGCATATGCCAACAAAAGGTTATCATACAGTCCCATCGTTAATGATGTGCAAGTCACTGTGCAAGCGGCAATGTACGACGGACGAAGCAGGATTACAAGCGTCACGGCCAACAAGTGGCACGCCAGGGATGTGTCAATGACGTGAGGGGAATGTATTTGCTGGCGTCGGAGTAAGAAAATTGGTGGATGAGCGTCTTTATTAGTCGAGCCTTGAATTTCGACTTGCAGAAAGAAAAAAGGTCGCATGTTTTGAATGGCTTCAGTGATTCACCACGTGCGTGATGATAATAAAAGGAGAAGAAATGCCTACTGCTGCTGTTTTCATGAAAAAGCACTCGATGCTCATCAAGTGCTGATACGTATCCGACATGTCGTCTGCCAATTACGACTTGCAAGTTGTAAGACAGAGTGTCATGAATGGTGATGCCAACTCGACGATGATTCTACAGGGCTTCATCGAGCCGGCCTCAGTTGATGATTATGTCAGCGCTGTCGACTGAAGACCGAAGCCAATCAGAAGTGTGGATGTGACATGGCCAAAAGAGGCTTAGCGCGGTACGCCTTTCGAGTTCCCCATTTGGGAGCGGGGGGGCCTGCTAGAGCCTAGTAGTACTAGGGAGTGGGTGAAGATGCGAAGAAGTAAACACGCGAGCGACGCTTCCTCAACTTCACTGCCTCTCAACTCTCTTTTGTTTCCTTTGTGCGCCGTCGCCGTCGCCGCCGCCACTGCCGCCACGCGCGTGCCGCACTTCGACCGCCGTCAAAGGCGCAAAGGAATTTTGCGAAGGAAAAAAGACGCGTTACGCGCGCGGGGGAGGGATTTCGGGTTGCTTTTCAGCCCGGGGTTTTTTTTTCTCTGCTTCCTTCTCAACGCGATTCGGCGCGCACGAACCTTTTATTTCAGACAGAAAGGGGGGTGGGGAGGTGGGAGGCGGGACGCATAAAAGAAAGGAGAGAAAGAAAAAGACAAGAAGAAGAAGAAGAAGAAGAAGAAGAAGAGGCTAGGATTCTGAGAGGCGAAGATTGAGCGTCGCTCGATGACGACTCTCGTGGCGACTCAGGCGCTGCATTTGAGTATGGGTGGAGAGCAGAAGAAGCGACGGACGAGCAAGCGGCTTGCCGGTAGGCTTTCCTCTCCTTTTCCCCCTTTTTTTCCTTTTTACCTCTCTGTTTTCTCTCTGTCTGTCTCTCTCTGTGCGGAGAAGCGAGTGCAAAAAGAGAGGAAGAAGAATATGAAGGATTCTAACAGAAGAGCGATCTGTTCTAGCTGCGGCCGATTTGGAAGAGGATGACGACTTTCAATTCGTTCGCATGTCGAAGAGGCCTAAGACGGAGGAGACGGAGCCTGCGTCCACATCCACGTCGACGACGGCGATGAAGACTAAGCCGAGGACTACGAAGACGAAAACGAAGACAACGACGACGACGACGACGACGACGAAAAGAGGAGGTCGCAAGGCCAAGACTGTCAACGATGATCGAAAGAGAGGTAGGGATCGGTCGTCGTCGCCGGACGTGATGATGGATCAGCAGCATCCCCCGGCGCCGGCGGCGGGCTCGACAAGGTCCTCGACGAGGAGGAGGGGGAGGCCGAGTGGAGACGCGTCGAGTCCACCACCCGCGGCAAAGGCGACGGTGGCGGACGAGGAGGCTTCCGTTCCCGTCAGGCGCGGTACAAGGCGGAGCTTGCGCCTTTCTGGTGGTGTCGCTGCGGAGGATGTGATGGGGACGAAGAGTGGTGAGGAGGAGAAGAAAAAGAAGAAGAAGGGGCGTGCGCCTCGGGGTAGTGACGAGGAGAGGATCCAGACGAGACGCACGTCTCGCGGCGGAGACGAGGATAAGATTCAGACCCGGCGCGCGTCACGAAGCGCAAACGAAGAGACGACCCAGACCACGCGCACATCTCGAAGCGGCAACGAAGAGAAGACGCAGGTCAAAAAGAGCTCGGCAAAGACAAAGAAGCGAGGCAACGACAAGACCGTGGCCCGATCGCCGCCGCCGCCGCCGCCGCCGCCTACTCCTCCCCCTCCTCCCTCTCCTCCTCCTCCTCAGCTGCCAGCATCACCAACGACAATCGCGCTGCCCATGAGCGACACGCCCGTCATCAACCGCAACAAGGAGATGCGGCGGAAAGGAGCACCCAGCCGAAGGAGCAGCCTGGGCTCGCGCGGCCGACGGGCCAGCTCGCTCATCGACAACGGCCAGGCCGCGCTCCCGCACCGCGAGGTTGACTCTACCGAATTTTACAAACACATTTCGGCTGACGGGCTGCCGGAGCCGCGACGGATGAAGCAGCTGCTCATGTGGTGCGGCGAACGCGCCCTGTCGGAGAAGCCGCCGCACGGCACGTCCGGCTCACACGCGATACTCGGCGGTTTGTGCCCCTTTCTCATCATACTTGCTGCTTTTCTTGGGCTTGGCTGATGTTTTACGTGGCAGCTCGGGCGATACAGGACCAGCTACTCAAGGACTTTGCCTCCAAGTCAGAGTTCTCGGATTGGTTTAGCAGAGACGAGGATGAGGTCAAGAAGAGGCAGGTGGTGTTGAAGCCGAACCCGCGCAACGCGGAACTTGATGAGAAGATGGCAGCGCTTGAGGCCAAGATTGCGAGGTACGGCCTTTCTATTTTCTTCTTCTTGCGAACTGTCGAGTGCGCTCGAGTGGCTAACATGAAAGAATAATGGAACCAGACTACGGGAAGAGAAGAAAGCATGGCAGCTGATGAGCAAACCGCCTCCAGAGCAACCTCAGCTCTTCTTCTCTGACGAACTGTCGCCGGCCGATGAGGACCTCCTGGACGCCGACGACAAGGCCATCGCACGGTTCCTCGGCGACTCGGGGGAATCGTTTGCTACGGCGCGGACGCGGACGGAGGAGCAGCTGCGGGAGATGCACAATTCGATGGCGCTGCAGGTGGATCAGCTGGCGGACAGCGTGCACAAGCTGGAGCAGCGGGTGCTGGTGGCGGAGGACGAGGCGTCGCGGGTGCTGCGGCTCGGGGCCGTCAGGCTGAAGGAGAGGGAGGAGAGGGAGAGGGAGAGGGCGGGGACGAGGGAGGAGGCGACTGTTGCCCAGGTGCTGAGGAGTCTAAGTCGGATATTGCCCCGGGGGGAAGATGATGGCGGCGGCGGCGGCGGCGGCAGCGGCGGGGGTTGAGGGAGGAAAAGGGGGGGAAGGGGGTTAGGAAGCCGGGCCTGGGTTTTTTGTTGTGTTTGCTGGAGTTTTATACCAAGGAGAGATTTTCCTTTTCTTTTGCCCTTTGACCGTTGCTTCTATCGCTCATTTACGACAAGATGAATATATACTGATAGGGAGGTAGGTGCCTGTTCAGGTTCGATGTGCATTTGTATGTATGTGGGTATGTATAGCGAGTGAGTGAGAGAGAAAGACGGCGTGTCCTCTGCCGTGGGACTGTGGAAGACACGGCTATAGTCTATGCGAAGTATATATCTATGGCATCCAACCATCATCAAGAGGGCAGAGGCGGCATGAAAGCCAAGCCGCGACCGCCGACGGCAGAACGGGAAGCGACGTGCTGCCTCAGCAGAGGAAGAATATCCGAGTCGCGCCAGAGGGGGGGGACGGGCCGGTAGAGGGGACGGAAGCTGCCGGCTGTTGAACGGGGCCATTCCGAGGGTGGGGAGGAGGAGGAGGGGGAGGAGGAGGAGGAGGAGGAGGAGGATTCATCATGGCTGTTGCTGGTGATGATGTCATTTTGGTTGACGTCGTCTGTGATGGTGGTTGGGGAAGAGGAGGAGGGTGAAGGTGAAGGTGAAGATTGTGACTGTTGTTGTTGTTGTTGTTCGGATTGAGTCGCCCAGTAATAGATATCCCAATCGTTCTCGTCTAGAAGCTTATCATACTGCACCAACTCCCTCTCACTCAGGGTAGAAAGATGCGCTTCCGCAAAGGAGGAGAGAAGAAGATCCGACTCGAGCGTGCCTCTCTTCCTCGACTGATCTATTTCACACACAAACAAAACAACCAACCAATCAGTATACACCAGATCCAAACGTTGCGTACATACAACATCTCAAAGAAGAGAGAGAAAGTAAACGAACAGAGAAGTCGGGCGCGCTTCGTGGCTGTGTCCTCGCCTTCGCGACGGATAGGCTCGATTCGGATCTTGGCTTCGGCTTGGTGTGGGATCGTGGCGCTTGGATTTGAGGGGATGGAGGAGGATGATGATGAGGAGGAGGAGGAGGTCCAGCGGCGGGTTGCGAGGGGGAGGAATATCGACCGGCTTGCTATGCGGAGAGATGCCATTTTTCGGATGATTTTCTTTTTCCTTTGGTTCGTTGGGAGGAGTTGTGGATGGGAGTGAGGATGTATGTAGAGGAAGAGAAAGAGGGAGAAGAGGTGGTGTCGAGGTGGCGAGTGGGTGGGGGAATAAATAGCCTCGTTACAACTTACATACTGGAGCCTTGCCTCCCCCCTTATTATAGAGAGTGCTCGAACCACGCCCCCCATTTGAGTATTCGCCACCACCTTAGACTAAACGGCTACTGAGGAGAGAATTTGGAGGTTCGAGAATTGGCTTTTCTTCCTTTCCTTATTTACTAGGTACAGGTAGGTAGTTACCTACTAGGTAGCAACCCATCTAGAGACCAACGACCCGAGCAGCTTGCTTGCTTGCTTGCTTGCTGGCTTCGCAGCTACGGCTTGAAAGCGAAACAAACAGAACATAATGAAATCAGCAACATCAACTCCCCGCTCTCCGCACTTGCATGTATGTATAAGAAAAAGAAAAGACTAGATGAGATGCTTAGAGCGAAAGTACGCACGCAGATACATAATCTGCCAAGCCCACAGCGCCACCAGCAACCAGGTAGTGCCTATACCGAACCACTTGACCCGATTGTTGGTGCTCTCGTTGGTGTCCCGAAGCTTCTGCTCCCGCACGCGCAGGTAATCCATCTCCCGCACCATCTCCAGCGTCAGCTCCTCCATCCTCCTCAGCTCGGCCTCGACCGGCTTCAGCTTCTCCGTTGCCTGGATGGCGGACCAGTCTTTTGCGTCGGCGCCGATGTCGATGTCGAGTTCGACGTTGCGGAAGGAGGGTGTCGGTCGACGGCCTTTTTTTTTATTGTATAGAAGAGTTATCGATTAGAGATGATGGATGGTGAGGTAGAGAAAATAAAGGGGGGAAAAGAGATTGGGATGATGTTACCGCTTGTGAGAATGTTTTCGAAACAGACGTCAAAGGCTGCGTCGTGATGCGACGTAAAGACCGATCTCGACTCGCCCACCACATCACGCGGTTTCGCATACTCGTTTCCAAGCGCATCACGAATCTGTCGACCAAGGAGTGTTGAGAGTCAAGTCAGCGACGATAATACCGAGTGCCTTCACCCAAACACTGGAAAAGGAAAAGGAGAAAGGTAAGGGAGATACGAACGTGTATATTAACCATCATCCCATCCCCCTTGTGCCCATCAACCTTGGCCGCGACAACGACCAAGGTCTCCTGGCCGACAAAGTTGCGCACGCATCTCTCCTTCTTCTTGCTCTCCGACCCGGGATGCGCGTGCAGCTCGAGCTTAAGGCTATGCGCCGCGCTCGCCAGGAAGAGGGCCCCGACGATGAGCTGTTGTAGTAGCCCTCTTGCCATTTGTGTAGCTTTGGCACAGAGAGAGAGAGAGAGAGAGGAGGTCCGGGGTGGGAGGAGGAGGTGGTTGGAGGTCGGGGAGTGGAAAGGGGGTTAATAAAGCTGAGAGGAGATGGATCTGGCCTTTGGCTGATAGTGGTGGAGGTACAACTTTAGAGGTACCGACTCCGTTTTAGCTGCGCAGCCTCATAGTACCTGTAATAGGTACCTAGCCAATTAACGGTCTGGAATGGCAGCCTCGAAGATCACGTGTCTCAGCCTCGTCATCGCCAGCTGCCAACCAACAAGGCTTCCAAAACCAAGCTCATGACCAGCTCAACTTCATCCTCTTCTTCCCCTCTCCATCTCTCTTTCTCTCCACCCATCTCCCTTTTCTTTCTCTTCCACACCCAATCTCTCCCGCCACCACCATAATAACTCATCACGATGCCTAAATGTGAGTACTCTCTTCCCCCTTCCATCATCCATCTTTAAATGAACGTTGCTAACATTTCTCCTTCACCACAGTCTTTTGTAAGATCCCCCATCCCCTAAACTCAAGAGCAAAACGGATTTTTTAACGATCTGCTAGGCGATTACTGCGACGTCTACCTCACCCACGACTCCCTGAGCGTGCGCAAGGCTCACAACAGTGGCCGAAACCACCTTCGCAATGTGGTAGATTACTATCAGCGTTCGTCTTCTTTTTCCTTCCCTTTCCCCTCTTTTCCCTCGCAAAGAGAAACGCGTTTTTGAAGCTGACGAGAGGAAAAAAAAAAACAAATGAATTTCTTTTGGGGAAAAAAAAAACACAGAAATCGGTCACGAAAAAGCTCAGTCGGTCATCGACTCCATCACCTCGTCCTACGCTGCCGAGGGCCAAGCCCACGCGAACCCGATGCTGCCTCAGAACCAGCCGGGTTATCCTGCGCCGTCTGCTTTCCCAGGCTTTCCCGGTAAGATCATTTCCCCTTCCCCTCCTCCCTTCTTCTTCTCCCAACGGAAAATCCGTCAGTGCTAAGAAACATACATTTATTTCTAGCTGGCCCGCCGCCCCCCTTCGGCACCATGCCTCCCCCTCCTCCCGGCTCGTTCCCGCCCGGAGCTATGCGTACGCCTCCCGAGAATAATGAGGAGGAGGAAACCCCTCCCGAGAAGAGGAAAGCTGATGAGCTGACGGTCGACCCCGACTCTGCAGCTATGCCCGCCGGACCCCCCGGTGGCCGCGGCATGCCCCCCCCTCCCCTGCCCCCTTTCCTCCCGGGCGGCGTCCCTCCCCCCCTGCCTCCCAACGGGGTGCCCCCCTTCGCCCCCCCTCCCGGTGGTTTCCCTCCTTTCCCCGGCCCGGGTCCCAACGGAGCTCTGCCTCCTCCTCCTTTCCCCGGCATGGCTCTCCCTCCCGGCAACCCGCCCGCTGGCCCGGCCTTCAACCCGACCGGTCCTCCTCCTCCCGCCTCGGCTCCGGGTCAGGAGAGACGCTAAGAAGCAACGGAAACGGCAATTCTCATGACTCCTCCATGATTTCTGCTTTTTTTTTAGCCCTTGCAGCATCGACACGGCGGCGTTTAGGGATGATATCCTAAAAGGAATCGGATGGACACAGTGGACGGACGGCATGGTAAAAGGCATTCGCGACGGTTGGCTCTATTTCTGTGCCTTGAACAAACTACTACTTATCTAGGTAGGTAGGTAGCTAGCAAAGCATAGCTGGCGTAAATGGACTCATTGACACATTTCCACGTTTCTTTTCCCCTTGTTTTTTTTTTCCGTCTCCCATTCTTTTACATCTCGAGCCAGCGAGATATGTTGAGATGGGGGGAACCATGCATGCCATCATGCTCGTCTAAGATGAATGAAAATAAACCGTGAGAAAAAGAGAAGAGAAAACAATAAAAAGGAAGAAAAAACTCGCATCGCTCCGAATGGATCCGCGACCCGATAGATGCCGTATCCTTCGTAAAACACGTATCCGCGTCGTCACCCGTCGTGACTCAAATCAGATCCACGGCCTCGCCGGCCTCGCCCACCCGAAGCTGCCTCCTCGCGACCTTGGGCTCAATCACTTCGCTGACGCCATCTCGGACGTCGACGGGCCCACTGATCATCTGCCGCAGCTCTTGCGTCCGCTTCGCCCGCTGTCTCTCGCTCAGGATCCGCGGCAGCTTGCTCATGCCCTCCGACCGACTGCCGCCTCGCCCGCCCTTGCCTCGTCTCGATCGCAGGCTGTGGCTGCGCCAGAGCCTGCGCAGCGATCCCGCGCCCGGGGCTGACCACGGCTCGGCACGCAGGAGGGTGTCGACGCTGGCCGGCCGGCGCATCACCCTCAGACTGCCGCTGGGGCTACGACGGATGGTCCGTCGCTCCGGCACCTCGGCCGACTGGCGCTCATCTTCGTCTAGAGGAAGGATGGCAAAAGTTCGCTTCACCCTCGCGCTCAATGATCGCCTCGGTGGACCGGACCACTTATCCCCCCGACACCTGCCGTCATCAGATGCCCCGTCGTCGACCGGATGCGGACGCCAATATGGATGGAGCTTGTCCTCCTCGGCCGGAATCGCGCCTTCATGCAAAGACACGGACACTGCGTCTGGATTGACTGCAATGGCCGCAAGAGGCGCATGGGGATGGCGCGCGCGACGAGAGAGAGACAAGGATCTCGCGAGCAGCCCTAGAGGTTTGAAAGTCCCTGGTGACGGACTTTCCATCGACTTTCGGCGCCGCCCGAGCGCTCTCCGCACAAGTGACGATCGATGTGATGTCGGCATGTCGCCGGCTGCCTCAAAGTAATTGCCTTCCCTCGAAGCCTTCTCATGCGCCGGGGTGCAACCGGATGGGGTGGCAGGGATCAGGTTGATCGCCGGAGGCTGCTTCGGCGGTGTCGGCGGTCGTCGAGGATTCCGAAGCGGGGAGTCGACCTCGTCTGACGAAGAGGACTTTCGGGGTGGCGTCACAGGCCCCCCGTTCGGACAGGTGGTGCGGATCTTGGGCACGTCGGGCGTCTGGTCCGCCTCGGTCCCCTGCAATGTCGACTCGGGAGACTTTGCAAGATGGTCCACCACCAGAAGCGAAGAGTTCTGGTGCGGGTACATGTGAACCGCCATCGCCTCGGAGACCTCCGGTGCCGTCTCAAAGGAGGCGATGGAGAATGGCGTGTTCCTGGATGAGTATTTCTTGGCAGAAGCGGCGTCTTCATATCGACCGAGGTCAAGCAGTTCTTGGCTTTCTTCCTTCTCGAACCGGATCAACATCGGAGAAGGCCAGTCCATCTCTGTCGGGGCGACAGGTTTGGACGGCGATGTGAACGCAGCCGTGTCTTCTCTTGACCATGACTGGCGAGCTTCCGAGGCCTTGGCATTCTGTAACTTGTCGTTCGAGGTCGTCAAGGCCGATGGCGACGAGCACAGTGCCGCTTTTGTCGGCGAACTGTCGTGTGTACGCCGTCGGTCCGAAGGCTGTGCCTCCGCATCCGCCGGTCGACCTCGTGTAGACGACCTCCCACGCTCGCGCGATTCTTCCGCAGAAGCAGAATCAGGACTCGTTGTTTTCCGCGACGATCGACTCGACAAAGATCGGAGTGAGGGTTCCCCTTTCGGTCTAGTCTTGCTCGACGATCGTCGATCAGGAACTACCACGACAGGGATGCCGCCGTCCCTCCACACTTGGCGCCGTATCCGCCCACTGGCTACAGAGGTTGTGCCTAGCGCGTCATCGGCAAGCCGCGCGTCGACTTGGCGCTCGGGGTGGTCGAAAGCCGAGTTGTCGGTCATCTGAGCAGCCTCGTCGGCCGAAGCGAGGCTCGCGTTGTCGCCTTCTCGCAGTGTCCCTCGTTTCTGCACGTGCCGGAGTGTTCGTCGTCGCTGCGGTGGCCCCGCTATCAGGATGGCTCCGACGACCGCGGAGAGGCTAGGTCTGGACGAGTGTCCCGGTAGACGCCTCGGCTCCGCGTGAAAGGGCGTGGCCGAGCTGGAGGCGGGGGTCTTTGTTCCACGGCCTCGGCGCGAGGCGCGTTTCGGCGATGAGTCTGAATGATAGTGCTCTCGATGTTCGACTTGGACAGTTGAGGCCACATTTGCGTCAGAGGTTGCGATTCCTTTCTTTGCATAAGAGACAGGCGGCTCCCCACAGGCATGATCGATCTGGTTCAGTGCCAAGTTCAGCAGATCTCGCGATTGTATGGTCTGACGTGGGTCGATAGGACGAAGCGGCGCATCCTGCGAGGCGACGGCAAAGCTGCCACTCTCGTCGTCGGAAAAGGATGGCACCTCTCTGGCTGTCTTGAAAGATGCTGTCAACGAGTCCGAACCTGTGACTCTTGATAAGCCGCGATCCAAGGTAGTCGAGCGTAGGGCTCGCGAACGGGCCACTGGGCCAGGGGGTGTGACGTCGGGTGTCGGCAAACTTGGCTGATCGGGGGGTGTCGCGACAGGTCGTCTCGCGGCAAACATGTTGGGCAAGCTGTCGTGGACAGACGGACACAGGGGCACAGCAGAGTGGCCTTCGCATGCGTTTCTAGAATGATCCGGAGGGGTGGGTGGCGGATCTGGACCAGGGCCTATTCTTCGGAGCCCGTGCTGGGGAAAATGAGGGCTCGGGGCCAGCGCATCGTCGACGTGGTCGAAAACTGCGGGTATCGAGAGAGGGGGGGCGTCATCGAGCTTCCGCTCATTCTGGGGCCGAGGCAGAAGCTTGTGTCTCCTCAACTGGGGATGAGGGCCCGGATAAGGGGAAGTAACAGCCGTCATCATTGGGTATATCGACAGCTTCAGAGACAGCTGGGGGCATGCTCAGACGGGGCGGGAGCGAGAGCTTGCAAGAGAGCTGACGTGGTGAGGCCGGAGGATCGTTTGCATACTGAAGCAAGAATTCAGAGGATGCCAGAAGGTCAGATATGCCGTCAAGCAGCCGGCCGGTGGAAGTTGGGCAACGCGAAAGAGGGCCAGAGCAAGTTCTATTCGAGTTGGATGGGAGGTATGATATCGACCATGTCAACTTAGATGGAGGCGCTTGATGTCGAGGCTGGCGAGCCTTTCCCAGGACAGTTTGTGTGAAGATGAGAGAGGCTTTCGGCGTCGTCTGAGGCGTGGCGAGAGTAGCCGCGACTGAGTGCAGAGTCGGCTTGCTGAGGGCGGAAGAGAGATTTTTCTCTGCAAGGAAAATAGGCGAGCACACGTTGCGGAGCTTCGTCATGGAATACGTACAGTGCCGACGTGGCTGGATTCGCACCCGATACTTTGGCCTTTGTCATCTCCTTTGTCCTTGTCAGTGGCCGCCGTCGACGCACGCTAGCGCCTACAAGGGCAGGAGGTTAAGAGTGCGAATAGTAGCCGTTGCCGAATCAGACGCCTTTTCCTGTGTGAATATTTGCACGACAGTCAAGGATTTGAGTGAGTCAGCAGATAATAGGCAGCCAACTCCAACTACAACGTCCACGCAGCGCGTCTTTTTGCAGGCAGACGATGACTTGAATGGCTGATGAAGACGCCGTATTCACACATCATATCCTTACGCCCGGAGTACGGATACTACCTACCTAGGTTGGTAGGTAGGTAAGTAGGTTGGTAGATAAAGCAACCCCTTGCAGATGCTGTGACGCCTTGCGCAGCGCCATGCGAAAACTCCCTGTTTTTTTTTCTTTCTCTCTTTTACCACTGCGGACTGCTCAAGCCGTTGCATCTGCAGTTGAGCTGGAGCGTATCTTCTACAGATATAAGATTCCGTACTTCATATTTTTCCTTCTCCTTCGATCTCTTCATCTTCACTTCCTTTGCCTTTCCAGAAGCGACCGAGACATTTTGCCGACCCCGTGGTGTCTCACTCTTTCGCTGGGTGTCTACGTCATGGCGGCTGAAGGCTTATCACCTTTACCAACCGATAGCCTACCTCCCTATCCCTAGGTCACTGTTGGTCGAGCTTAATCAGTGGAATGGCTTGTCAACTCGTCAAGAGATATTTCTTTTTTTTTAGGGAGTGAGCTTGCAGGAAGAGCGTGAATAGACGGACAAGGGCCAGTCGGTGATTGGCGGTGACAGGATTTTATTCAATGCTGTCCATTCTGTTGGACGTGATCCAGACCCTGCCAAAGGCGCAAATCCTTCCATCATGCTGGATCAAATGCATCAGTTGCAAACAAAAGGGGCCGGGAAAATAGGTACTCAAGTGTCGAACCCGGCAAGGCGTTTGGTTGCAGCAGGTGATCACATACATGCACTTCTGTCGAGCCAGTCGCGCAGTAACAGAGGCAGGCGCCGTCTGTGATTCTCGCATGTCTTCGAGGGTGTGCCTCGACTATTGAGGAGTGTTGGAGCCGCGTCGCTCATGACAACCTCGTTCGAAACACGTCAAACTCGCAACGGGAATGGGAAGAGACGCGGCCGCTGATCTCTTGACGAGAGAAGAATTTCTTCACAAGACGACTTTCGACTCAGAATTGCCGAGTGGCTTATCCAGGTACCTAGGCAAGCCATTGAGCATTATTGTTTTTTCCCGCGCGCTACGTGGATAGCGGTGAGGCGTGAAGAGGTACTGAGTGCTGACCGCGAGTGACGCAAAGGCAATGATGATAACATATCATTAGGGGTCCTCTTAAATGGAAGACTACAAGAGCCTGGTGGCTTCGGAAGGTTGTACCGTCTTGGAGGCGATTATCCGTACAGGGGACAAGAAGTCATACGAGCAATTCGTCAACTCTGACGAGGCCGAGCAAGGTGGCGTAAAGTCATGATGAGCCCCGAGCAGGCAAAACAGATCCCTTGGCGAGCCTTTGCTTTCTTTCTTGCGTTCATTTTCACCAGCCACGGTTGGAGACGTTGCCACTTAACGAACTCGAGTTCTTTCATCCTTGCCATAAGCCGGCTGGTCTTCACCGGCTGGTGCGGAATTCGATTTGAGCAAGGAGAAGAGCCGGTGATCTATGGAGTTCAATAAGCCGCACTTGAAGACAAAGCTCGACATATCATGGCACTTCTGCGGCATCAGCACTGTCTTGAGCGACACAACTCGGGCACCTCTCCAGAGTGGAGGAACCTCCGAAGAGATGCGAGGCCAGCGATCCGTCTCGAAAGGACACTGCACTGGCTCAACAAGGCGCCGCGCGACGTTGGTGCTCCATGAGTCTACGTCGGCTGCACTGACGTGGCCTCTCCTTTCTTTCCTTTCTGCCCCCGCCCCCAGCGGACCCTTTCTTGTCGGTCTCCGGCCGTCATCGGAACCTGAAGGACCGAGGAGGAATCGAGAAGAGGGAGAAAAGCGAGAGCAGAGAAAATAGGGAAGGTGGATAAAAAGGGCTGAATATGGTCCTCTCAGACGAGAGCACGAAAAGAGTATGAGACTGGTGCTTTTTTGGTGACGTCGGTTGTCTCTGCAAAAGTTATGCGTGTGTGTGTGTGTGAGAGGGAGTGAGGGTGAGGGTGAGAGACAGATCAGAAGTTGATACGAGGGCTGGCTGCCGATCACTTACTCATTCTGCTTCTTTCTCTTCCCACCTGTCTGGTTTGGCGCTCTGTCTCGCACCCCTGCTTCGACGCCAAGGCTTCGGGAAGAGGCAAGTCAGACAAGCAGCGACCATGGATGTGATGGTGGTTGAAGGGGCAAGACGTAGTAGGTAGTACTCCGTACGGATAGCTGAATAGCAGATATGGACAGACAGACAGACAGACAGACAGACAGGCAGGCAGGTAATAGAATCAAATAGAGGATAGAGCCTCCGTATCGCGACTTGCGCCGCACCTCGCTTAAGGCAGTTCTCCCCTGTTGGGAGGAGACGGCTAAGGGACCTACCTGTTCGGGCCAGGTGATGATGATGGTCGGTGAAGGAAGGTGTCTCAAACCAATAATAAACGTGGCTGGCCGTGATACCTATACCCTCTCTCTCTCTCCCTCTGTGCATGTTGGGGAGTAGGTACGGATAGTTGAGGGACTTTTATCGTCTTGCCCGAAAAGGGCTTAAAGCCAGTCGCATGATGCCATCATAGCCTCACATATAGCACCAAGCACACACACACACACACACACACAAACATAGTACACAGCCAACAACAGCTTCTCAGGTTCTGGGCTCTTCTCACCTCCCCCATCTCTCTCTTCCTTCCCCCCTTTTTCTTCTTTCTTTCTTTCTTCCTTCCTAACAGGCTGTATGTATCCGTAAGTTGGATGCTGTTGTATCACCCACACCCGCAACCGCCATCTCTCGCCAAAGGAAGATTATCATATACAATGTACGCCACCACCAAAGTCTCCTCTTCCTCAGAGGCGCATTTTCTATTTCGGACGAGATGTGACGTATCCGATCCTATAGCTGAACAGGACACTCATTCTTTCTCCCCCTCCTCTTCCCCCGCTCCCTCAATCACCTTTCCCCCCACCCTCACCATCTTCTCAGACGTAGAATTCCGCCTCGTAACGCAGCCACGTCCCCATGATAGGTAGTGAAGATAGAGGAGGGGGGGAGGAGAGGAGAGGAAGAGGAAGAGGGGTGGGTAAGAAGCTATATATAGCGACTCGACCAGTTGGAATTCAACCTCTTCCTCCTCTCTCTCCTTTGACGTGATTTTCTTTTTTATTCCTTTTCTTTTTCCTTTCTTACATACACTTGGTTGAACCACTTACCACCACTACCCCTTATCTTCCTAGTCTACTACAAAGTAGAGTCAAGACATCGGCCGTGATCGACTTGAGGTTCAACACCTGACCCCGAAAAGACCGGTCGCGTTCCAGAAGCGAGGAGAGATACATACAAGGAAAAAACGAGGTGGGTGTTTTGTTTCTTTCTCATCTGATCTCTTTTTCCCTATGTATATTGGTCGGGGACGTTACGTCTTTTAAACATTGGCGTCTCGACTTCGCCAGGATACCTCACTCCAAGATCTAAGGCAAAGGTAGGAAAAAGAAAAGCAAAGATAAAAAAACGAAGAAAAAGCAAAGTGCTTCATCGTTCCGAGTCTGTGTTTTTGACAGGTATAAAAGAAGCAAGGCGAACCAAGGGTTGAAAGCAATCGAGAACGAGAGCGACAAGGAAACAAAAAGAGAGGCTCTGATCACGAGAAAGAAAAGAGAAGCCGCACAAAAAGAGGCGCACACATACATACATACCAGGATGAAGCCGTTGGCCGCTGTCGTCATCGTCACCGCGGGAGGCTGCGTCACCGCCACCGGCATCTCCGACGCAAACGGCGTCAACTGCGCAAAGGCCAACGCCAGCTATTGCATCTCCGACGACGTTATTCTCCGCTGCAACGAGCAGGCTCTCGGCACTCCTACCCACTGCGCCGATGACATTGCTGCTCACCCGCACGCTGGAGCCGTAGCCGGAGCCGGAGCCGGAGCCGGCTGCTCCCAGAGTGCCGAGGAGGCGGGTGATGCCGTGTGTCATCAGAATGTGAGTATTACCATTGATCTCTTCAACCACTACATTAGGGTGTCAATCTGAGAGGAGAGAGAAACAAAGAGAGAAAAAGAAAAAGGAGAAACTGACGGTAATGGAAATGAAAAGTGTCTCGTCAACGCCAAAAATCCCTACATGCTACCAGCTTCCCGGTGCAAGCCCCAAAAGGCGCCCCCGGCTGGCGCCTTCGTCGAGTCGGGCACCTTGAGCATCCCCGAGGGCACAAGCGTCGGAACGGCCACCGAGACAGGCTTCCTCACCATCCCCGAAGGCACGGGCACTACGGACATCGAAGCATCGCAAACCGGCGTGCTGAGCATCCCCGAAGGCCCCGGCACGACCGACATCGAAGCGTCGCAAACCAGCGGAGGGATCAGCCTGGCCACCACCGAGACGGGCGTCTTGAGCATCCCCGAAGGAACGGGCACCACAAACATTGAGTCGACGGAGACGGGCGTCATGAGCATTCCCGAGGGAAATAGTATGGGCACGTCTGAGACGGGCATCATGAGCATCCCTGAAGGCACCGGCACCAGCCTCGGTATGCCCCAACCTCCCATGACGTCCTCGACGATCCAGCCCTACAACCCCGGCGGCCCGTCGTCGTCATCGTCGTCATCGTCGTCGTCGTCTGGCGCCATGAACACTCCCAGCAGCAGCAGCAGCAGCAGCCAGATGACGATGCCTACGGCCGGTGCCTCGGCGCATCGAGCTGCCGACGTCTTGGCCGCTGTCGGTTTGGTTGCTGCCCTTGTTATCTGAGAGTACTATGTAGTGTGTATGTATATAGGTGTATGCATCGTGTTATTTTCTTTGTTGGGGGGAATTCCGTCCAATGTGCAAAGGGAAAAGGTGAAGGGGAAGGAGGAGGGAAATTCATCAATGTGTTAAAAATTTATCCAACGGCTGGAAGGAAGAAAATTTGCACCCGTCTGATGCCTATCCAGGTCCGTAGGTAAATCAATATGTTGCACACATCGTGCATCAGCATCTCAGCGGGCGTCGAGGGCCTGTCCGTGCTCGACGTGGAAGAAAGTTGTGTGAAGAATTCAAAGTCATGACCGTATAGCGAGCGGCACACACCGAGACGCAGTTGGTGGTGGCCTTGGTTAGAGGCCGTCCTCGTCCTCGTTGTCCAAGTCGATCGTCAGCTCCGTCGTGGCTGCGAGCTACACGGCACAACCGAGACGGCGAGTCTCAGAAGCCGCGTTCCTTTCTTGTGCGCCCTCGCGTGGGAAGATAAGAGATGTGTGCTGAATACTGACTACTACATTGGTAGTGACTGCTGAGTGGGGAAGATGATGATATTGATCCGCGTTTGGCTTGATGAGATAAGATAAGGAGAAGCTGCCATGACGTCGGTCGCGATAACATCATCAAAAGCCCTGAGTCCACAGCATCTCTTCAACCCTAGTAATAAATCAAACTCATCCAACAATGATACAACTCTATCCGTACTCTAGATGTATACACGGGTCACCCTCTTAGAATCTCCTGCCCTCCTTTTCCCTCACCTTCATATACTCCCAGTACGGATTCTTGATAAAGCCTCGATATCTAGGGCAATTCATGCTCCATAGAATGTTTCCAGCCACCATAGACTCTATAGCATCAAACCAGCGCAACACACTGGTGCTCCGGCTGGCAGGAGACGTCCCCTCCCTCAAGAACTGCATCTTGAGATGGCAGTACTGGTCCTCGAACATGAGAATCTTCCGCTTCACTGCTACTTTCGCCTCGGCTTTCGAGAGCGAATGCCATCGGGTGAAGAGCTCGACGGCATTGACCAAGGGCGACTCATCCTGCGACGGCTGGTCATGCCTCTTTTCCCTTTCGAACGAGAAGTAATCGTTGGCGAGGACGGCGGCGTGGATGATCGGTTGAGTCATGGCCTTCACCGCAGCCGTCTCATCTGGCGTGAGACAGACGTCGGTCGCGAAGACGGCAAACGCAGCGGCCAACCTATGTATCAATGTTTGCAAGAAAAATTAGCCGGGTCCGATAACGTGGTAAAAGTACTTCTTACCCCCATCCTGAGTCTAATACTCGGTCCCCTAGGTATTGCTCGAGGCTCGTGTGCTCCTTGATCTTATCCCCTATCCTATCCTGACCCTGCTCCCAGGCATTCCACTCATGAATGATTGTCTTGCTGATCTGAGGGCTCTCCTTGATGACTGCGGCCAGAAGCTTGGAGAGTGCGGCTTTATGGCGACTGTGGTCATCTGAAGAGTGGCCCACGCCATCGGACAGGTCTTGACTATCTAGAGAAGTCTGCAGACAATTAGCGAGAGATTGGATCGCCCACTGGATCTAGAGCAGTAATACAAGACGCACCAGTTTGATATCAAACGGCTCCGAATCCAACAAGAGAGACAGAGGAAAAAGAAAAAAGGAAAAGCCCCATTAGAACGACTTGCAGAGCCAAATGACAAGGACAGGAACCCACACCGTCGTGGATCAACGCCATCTCGGTCATGTAAGCCACGAGACCGGCACGACTAGGGATGCAGTCCGGATAGACAAGAGTACAGCATGAGCCGCCGACGGGGTCCAGGCCACCGATCACGCTGCCGACGCCATCACGGCCTAGAAGATCGATCTGGCAACGGATGAGAGCGTCGTCGAATATCCGGCCGTGTTTGCTCTTGCGCGGCTTGAAGCGAGAGCAGTACTCGTCGTCGTCGGCGTAGAGATGGGGTGGAACGGGGGTCGAGTTCTCCCTGGTCTCCTCCATCTTACACGCGTGTATGAATGTATGTATTTACTATTTTACCCTGTGCAAGATTATAGGAAGAGGGAATCAGTTTATATAGTGAATTTCTGGCCTGGACAGAAGATGACTGTCTACACGTACAAGTGAATTTCTGGCCTGGACAGAAGATGACTGTCTACACGTACACGTAACCTAGAAGTCGCAACAGAGACAATAACAGGAATGACGGAACAGCTCATGAGAAATTGTCTTGAGTGATTTCCTAACCTCTCTCATAATAGATTAGAGAAGACGCTCAGGGGTAATAAAAAGAGTAATAAGAATGAAAAGAACGTGAAACTGAAACCCCATCAGATGATAAAGTCGGATGCTTGCTGTGCACGAGTGGATGAGCATATACCGTCCACGCGCTGTCTATATGTATCTACTGCATGTGGATCTAAGAAGGGAACGATATGCATGAGTCTAGATGGATACGCATCCTTTGAATCACTTGAATCTATCAAGACCGTAGCAGCTGTATGTCATGGAAATAGGAACGCCTATCTCATGTGGATTCCTATGGTGCCGAGTAGCACTGGAAGGACGATATGATCTACTAACACGTACTGCGGATGCGGATCATTTGAGTCAAAGTCATTAGTATTAGAGAAGGAGTATTGCTATTGAGTACTACTATTGAATGTACCCAGAATCTCTAAGGGGGTGCACCCCCTTCCTAACTCTAGCTGACCCCAGTTTGGCGCGTTATAGTCCTTTTTTTTGTGCCGCAAGCTCTCGCAACAGAGCTTCCTTCTCCTCGATACTTGCTTGTCTCGCGAGCGGCAACAACAGCGTCTGCTTCTCCTCAATCTTGGCCTGCTCTGCGGCAAGCAGTGATTTGAACTGATCAACCTTCGTCTGCTCGCACTCTCAATATGTCCTCTTAGCCGTTGCTCTGCTCGTCAACCAGAGATGCGAATGGTCCTATGGCTCGTCGTCCAGTTCCGTATCAAGGGCACGAACAATGAGAGCTCTGTTCAACTCCAGACGATTAGACATCTCTAATAGGTAGTTGCATATCTGGTCGGTCATAAGCGCCTCTCGGTTTCCCATCTCGTAGTCTACGATACACAATCAATATGTTATATTGCCAAGCTATGCTGATGCCATGCCCCGTCTTTTAGGCCTCTAATCTTCGTGCCATATTCGGACGTCACATCGTACGACCCCTTCACCGGTCCCTTTCTTACTGCTACAGGCGGACTCTCAACCTCGATTGAACTTCGATTCGCCTCTGGCGTACGGTCCGTACCAGAGTAACTCGACTTCACCTTAATAACGGATGGCGCGAGTCAGGGGTAATCGCTCCCTGCTCCATCTCAACTCGGATCCTGCTGCCAAGCTACTACATACTTCATGATATCACCTTTGAGGCCCGTCGGCAGATGATAATTTCGCCAGCTCGGCGGCCAGTTCCCTGATATTGAAATGGCACCCCACATCTCGAGCTGTCCATCTAAGCAAACACGCCTTGTATGAGAGAACTTCCCAGCACATCATATGAACATATGTACATATATCTGAACAACCCAGCCCATCCCGTACATATACACAGCGCTGGTTCGGCGGACTGAAGCACCAGGTTATGCACCTACCTATTCAACGTCGACATCCGCCCCTTGGGAGCTTCTACATCAACGCTACTGAAGTTGATGCTACATAGACTGAGCTTTCGTCATCGACTTTAGAACAGGAGCATTTCGCTGTCGTACTTCCGTCGAAAAATGTGTTCTCCAGGAAGTCTTTTCCTACTACGAACGAGATTAACCAGCATCGCGGGCCGGTCTACTTACTAGTAGTTCCGTTTAATATAAGACGACGAACGTATTAGAGCTCGAGCTCGCGTCATGGGATTCGCAAATTAACCGGTACTTTGAACTTCGGCTTGCACGATAGGACGGCGATCTAGCCGCTACTAGGATCATAGTCTTGGCCTTGACAGAATTGGACCCTTAATGTTTGACGCAACTTGGCCTCTCGAGGATCTTACGGCCCGTGCTGTACAATAAGCTGGTTGGGATGGATACAATATATCCAGAGGAGGCATTCCGTAGTTCGTATAGACTGATAGGAAAATTTACGATTCGCCGCGCGTGGTATCTATGTCATTCGTATAAAGCAGTGGCTGAATCGAACCGTTTTTCAAACTGACCGGGGCCACTGCCAGTTTCTCAAGTAATGAAAAGGACGACGATTAGACCTGTTTAAGCTCGCTCCTACGTTCCGCGTGAAATACGAGCTTGTGAAGCATACCTACCACCTACGGTCTATCTACGAATAGGAAAGCACTGATTTACATACCTACCTACCCACCTACATTACATGCACGTCCCGGCGGGCCGGTTTCGCCGTGGCTCAAGCAGCCTGCAGGCCTGGCATCGTTTGCTGTTTAATAAGAAAGATAATCCAAAGAGAATCTGGGTTTGGCGTTTGCTGCGGAGTCCGGATGCAGAACGCTCAAGGCTTTACGACACTTCGGGTGTGGGCTCGTGGGTGCTGGCGATCCTGTTGGCTCTCGACCACGGGTCACATTCATAGTAGATACGGACTTTTCATTTGATGATTCGACAGACAAGTGGTCCCCGGCATCAAGTCGTCGATGTCGACGACTTCAAGTCTGCGGTATACATTCATACTGAAAGTACGTGGAATGGACGTAATCAACGTATCCGCATCTTGAAGGGACGACGCTCCTCGTAAAGGGAATACCTATTCAGGCATATGGACTTGATAGGAATCTTGTAATTTCCCTTGTGGCGTGTTACTGCTATGGAGCTTCTGCGGACTTCTTGGTTTAAAAGTCTTCGAGATTCAGCCTCGAGGCCAAGATGATCCGTCAAACAGCATCTCTAGGCTGTTGAGCACCTTTCCTAGTCTACTATATCACTGTTTTCCCAACGGCTTGGACGCGGCGTCAGCTTGCTCTCAACATCCGCAGCCATGATGAGAAGATGGTACAACTCTGCGTTCCTGGCCGTGGTCCTGTGCCTGTTATCTCTCGGAACTGTCGATGCACAGGCACCCACGGGTAAACCGCCAATGCCACTACCAAGGCCCCTGCCACAACCACCAACAAGGAGACCGGCACAAGCGCAACCACCACCAGTACCACCACCAAGGAGACCGGAACGACCACCACCAAGAAGAACGTCAGCAGCGAGGCAAGACTATGACTTTCGGATGAGACCACCTTCGTTCTTGTATTACATAGATCGGCGAGACAGCAGCAGGCGAAATCCGGCACAGTATTCCCTCAACGGCGGAATTACTCCCTCGTTCGAGGATGATGGTTCAGACGGCGACTGGCGGTTTACCGAATTTTTTGCTCACGGTTTTCCATCAGCCTGGATAACAGCCGGCCACAGTCTTCAAGAGAGTCTCAACGCATTTGAGTCACGGCCGAGGGGAGATGAACGTGGTTGGGTCTACAGGATCGCGGCTTCACCACATATGATTCAGCTTCGATCTATACCTCTAGCGGCCGCCCCATCTGCCATACTCTGGTCTCAAGTTCAGGCCTACGCTTCCTTCAATCGGACCGTAACAAACGAACAGGACATTCAGAACTGGCAGGAAAACCCCTTCTATGACCCGAGATGGGAGGGTTTCGGCGTCAGTCCGCCTCAGCCTATTCTTAACCGCGAAATTCGCCATTTCAATACAATTTACCCTATACGATGGCGTGCCCTGGTCACTGGTTTCATGGATATGCTCACTGGCAGTGCCAACACCCATCTGAATGATGAGCAACGACAGCTTCTTCGAACGCTGTTAGGATGGGACACTACGGGCGAGAGCCAACGGGATTTCCCCTTGATTCGGCCGCATACAAGTTGAGCCCCATCATCGTTCTTATCCTTCTTGGCCGTTGGTAAAGTTCTGACAGAGGCAAACATAGTGAACAGCTTGCAAACGTTGGCGATGCGACAAATCGACTGGTGGCAGGTAAACTTGGCGCCCGACCTTCAGCGAGCCCTGGCAGCTGGTCTCGTGACGGCGGCGCAGTGTGCCGAGGGGCTCTATGCTTTGATGTACCAAAAGGGGCCGCCGCCGCCGCCGCCTCCTCCTGCTGGTCTAGGGAAAAGGGATGAAGCTTCGAATTGCACCGAACTGGTCGAGGTGGCCGGCAAGATGTATCAAGGGGCGAAGAGGAATATGACGGAGGACGAGGGTGAGTTGCGCCCGTCAGCACAAAGCTTTTCCGCAAGCCCTCTCTGACAGTCAGTCCGGCAGCTGAAGTTTTCGAGCCTGATGATAATATCTCGCCCTTTGCACGCGGTGTCTTCGTCTGCGGCAACGAAAACTTTCAATTGCCGTGTGCCTTCATCGAAGCTATCAATACGGATTGCAGTATGTCTTCCTCCTGAGGGCAATATACATAAGTCCTGCCAAAAAAACTAACCAACTTCGTTATATAGCTCCTGTGCCCTCATATTCCCATATCAATATCGCGTCCGTGAGACCGCAATCGATTTCGGGCACTTGCGAGTTCTACACGTAAGGCTCTTCAGATGCCCCAAGTTCAGAGGAAAGGCGTTGGTTGATATTAAGCGAACTTTCAGGAAACCCGACTGTCAAGGCGACATGTTCAAGTCAACGCATCCAGGCGATAATCTTACCCGCGGTGAACTGCGTACCTTCTTTAAGACGGTAACTTCATTTCGCTGCCGGAATCAGCTTCACATGACTTGCGAAGCCAAATCAAGATGGCTTGACCCCGGCCGCCCTCTGGTTCATTTCATCAGGATGAGGATGGATAAGACCAACGGACGAAGTTACGGAGACGTCTATGGCAGTGTCGTCGTCAAGGACGCGCTCGGCACGATCGACTTGTACCGCCGTGGCAGAGACAAGAGCCAACGCAAGAGCGTTGGAGAGTCGCTTTATCTCGACAGTCCGAGAGTGATCGAGGTCAGACCCAACTTCACAGTCGAAGCCAATATCTGGGACAGCATGACCATCGTCAGCGACAAGCTCATCGGCAACGGCAAACTCATATGGTCAGCCAGAGACAAAGAACCGGTGTGGAACGAGACCCAAGAAGTCAGCATGGCCGGTGAGTACGGCTTGGTAACGCTTCAATACGTTGTGCTGCCCAGAGCCTGGTCTGCCGCGATCGAGGTTCTCCTCTTTCGAGACGGTCTTGAGCCCGGAAAGCGTGTAGATTTCTCTGGCGAGATGTGGCTCATGACAAGATACGGTAAACGGAACTTCATGAAGGACGAGCGTTATCAGTCTTATGACAGGCGCAACCACGAAGTCATCCCAGAGTCGAGAACCATAGTGGCTGTGGCAATGGACGATACGCTCCGAGTCCGCGTCGATCTTGAAACTAGGGATTCAATGGGGGGCACGTCCTTTCTAGCGGTTGGCCTTGTTGAGTTTACTCCTCCTGAAAGAAACGGGACAGACGTGAAAAGGATAGAGGGAAGGTTAGGCTCTGTGGAAGTTCGGGTTCATTGGACGTAGGCAGTACCTACATACTAGTTAGTAGTATGGTAGGTAGATAATAGTTTAGAAGAGCCGATGGAACGAGCTTTGAGCCGGTACTATATATCTATATTATATGTACTGACTGAATATGCTTCCTTGGAACTGAAGAGTCTTTGGAAGAGACTTTCGAAGAAACTTTCCAAGATGAGCATCGTGACATCAACATAATTCAGGCCATCAGCATCAACTAAACACCAGCCAGCGTAGACAGACATAGAAGCTTCTATGACAAGCCGAGTATGCCAAACCGGACTCTTTCAATATAAGAGGAGTTGAACATAGTATAGGTCGATGAATAAAGGGGCTTCCGAAATACCGGACATCCGCTCTCTCAATAAGAAGACGGCACCGCTCGATATCACTTTCAATGCCTTGATGGTGGCAGCACATTGTCGTCCACGATAGGGAGTGGTCACGTGCTCGAGTCCCGGGTGAAGCTCAAACGGACGTGTCCCCAAAAACAACCACCGCGAACCACCGCGACCGCCACCGCCAAAGCTCCTCCGCCAGCTCTCATGGTCAGATACGCACCGGGAAACAAGTAGCAGCACCGGTGGAAGAGCCTCTTTAGCCTTCCGCCGGGCCACCCGCGCATTACGCTTTCGGGAGGCGCGCCAAGAGGCATCGCCGTCGTTGCTGCGATGAAAGACCGTTGCGGGCTGCTGACGGCCTAGGAACACGCACAAGGGCGCCCATGCTGCTGATAAGATCGATTTCAGTAACGTCTAGATTCCATCTCCTGCAGCAAGCCAGCCTAGTAGTTACAGCCAAGCTTTACGCAGGAGGAGGTCCAAAGTATCGGCATTAAGACTCGATTTGGTTGTGAGGGCTTCTCAGGTGTCTATGCTCTCTTCTCACCAATAGTTGTAGTCACGATAACATCAAGAACACACATTCATCTGAGAACGCTCATTCGGCCACCATGATGATTAAGGATGCAGTATGTATACATTATATACAGTTCGAGGGACCGACAAGACACCCACCACTCGACCTCCCTTTCAAAAACCATTACAGTACTAGGGCTACCCTGCCCCGTATGCCTCCTCATCAATGTACGGGACCCCTCATCCCCGACCGGATATCAACGCCGAACGTCAACTCAGACAAACTTCCTCTCCACCTCGACCTTGACGCAACTCGGGTTCTGGGGCTTGGCGCTGCCGTTGCCCAGGACCCAGGCGAGGTTCATGTACCGATAGCCGGTGTAGTACGTCTGGCAAACGTACCAGTTCTTCAGCGCCTTCAGCTCGTTGCCGGTAGGGGGGATGTGCGTGTCGTCGAGGTAGCTGAAGATGGCCAGCTGGTTGTCCTTGTCGAAGGTCACGTACTGCCTCTCGTTGCCGGGCTGCAATAGGGGAA
Organism: Ophiocordyceps camponoti-leonardi (nom. inval.); assembly: GCA_003339455.1. Lineage (NCBI taxonomy): Eukaryota > Fungi > Ascomycota > Sordariomycetes > Hypocreales > Ophiocordycipitaceae > Ophiocordyceps > Ophiocordyceps camponoti-leonardi. The sequence goes on along the minus strand of PDHP01000115.1, from coordinate 37,683 downwards.
GGGCGACGTTGGTGGACGGGTCGTTCCAGAAAGTCATGGGCTCCGAAACATGATCTGGATCTGCAAGGGGTCGGGGGTTCATTAGAGTCCGGGGGAGGGGAAGAAGAAAGAGGATAGGTAGGATACGCACCTCCTCCGAGTGGCAAGTTCCATACAACAACTCCAGAAGGTTCGTATCCCGGAATGGGAGGCTGTGATCCCTCGGTGGTGTTGAAGAAAAACTGCGCTCCGTTCCTACCGCTGACGCACAACGACTCGATGGCGGCGCCGGAATGACAAGCCGAGAACTTCTGTCCGTTGAGCACCTTGTCGGCTGACTTGATGACGAGGTTGAAGGGCTTGGATTGGATGTCGTCGGCGGTGACGAAGCTGCTGAAGAGCAGAGCCGAGATGGTGACGATGAGCTTCATGATTTCGTCGATTTCTTTTGATTGATTATTTGAAGGTCTGTGATTTTCTGTCGTTGGAAGAAGGTGTGGGATGATGAGAGAACTGGCTCTGATTGTACTCCGTTGAGATGGCTGTAAAGGATGACGGAAGCGAGGTGCAACAAGAGAAGAAGGAAGAAGCAGCGAGCCTCAGTGCACTCTTTATATATACGGATGTATATATATATACCTTCCTCGATAGCCCATGAACGATGTCTCAGGAGCCAGGAGGGGGGCAAAAGAGGCGGGAAGGAAGAAGGAGGAGAAGAAACCTGGTAGGTATTGAAGAAGACCGACCGGGGGGGTTGCACGGGGCTGACAAGCAAGGTGATGGATAAGACGAGTAGCAAACGGTGTTTCTTTCTTGATTTCTTTCTACGTATTCCCCCTTCCTTGTAGTAGGTATCAATCAACGTCACGGTTGGAAAGGGATCCCCCGCACTCTGACGTCGTCTGCTCTAGCCAATGCATATCTAGTAGTATAGAGTATGCAGAGCATGCGTTAGTCTGTAGTCGTCAGTCTCACCCAACGTACGGATGGATATATACGGGCAGAGTTGGAGGTGTTCGACTATCCGTAATCGAATAGGAGAGATTTTAGTATAGCCCGTGTCTTTGCACGAATATCTAGGTACGGATATCGAGCGGACATGTATCCGTAGAATGGAAGAGCTCTCCTTTTCCCCGTCTTGGATTGAGTGTTACAACAGCTATCCCTCTGCCTCTCTGTCTCATCCAGCCAGGTTTCGTTATTGTGTATGTGTATATATATGAGTGTGGCTGATGACCGGGCAACGGCTATCCGTATTAATTTTCCACCCTCGACTAACAGTAACAATATTCATCATCTTATACGAAAGCAGTCCTTTATTCTCTCCCCATCTCTTCCGGGCCGATTAGTAGTAAGTAGCAAAGCCTCCCCCACGGTCAACGGCAGCGGACGCTACCTACCCACCTATATCGTTACCTACGCTGGTCATCAAATCAAAACCCTTTGCCGCCCTTTTCGGAGCCTGAACGGATACAGATACGAAGTAATAAACCACGACAACTTCTTTGGGCTCACGTCAGAAGCGCCCTACCATTTCATGACAGGGTCTTACATATAACCGGTCTAGGTTCAGCTAGCTCACAAAAAGCTTCATCTAATGGCTGATGAGAGACAAAGATGATATGAATAGACGGATTTCTCGACCTACGAGACGTTGCATTGCAGCTCCGCCTCAGCAACTCTTACAGAAGGAAGAAAAGAATAACTGAGACAGCAAGGTCCCGCCACCGGGCCGAAAACCCGTGGCTGTCCTGCTTGTTCTCAGCTCCCTCTGAAGAGACAAAGAAAGACAGAGAGGAAGAGAGAGAGAGAGAAAGTAAGAAGAACGGCTTCCGCTGACGTTCAAATGTAGGCAGTTCTTTGCTTTCATCTCAAGACTCTCTCTTGCTTGTCTGATGCGGTATTACGTAGGAAGGCATATGGTGCTTCGACGACACAGCATTCGACCTACAGATGCATCGAGCCGTGGCAGTGTGATGATGGGCGACTGACTTGCAGCAACTCGTACGAGGCGGAGTAGATGACACGACAATAAGACGACATGGCAGTCAATATATTTACATGCGTGGATACAGCTGCATCATCTTCTGTATCGAGTAGGAAACGAACCGTTTTGAAGCCATCGAGTGGTTTCTATTCTCTCTCGTTGCATTCTAGCGACTTGAGTGTCTGCAGTATCCGTCTTGACTGACTCGTCCACTCTAGAAACTCCATCGTGAACTCTTCCGTCTCTCTTGTGTCCGAAATCGTCAACGAGGTGGTAATACAAGCACTACGTTAGAAGGACTACGCTGCAGAAAACAGATACTCGCGATGCGGCCGTATCCCTTTGGGGATCTATTGAAGCGACGCTTCTTCCGGTATGCGATGTTGCATTACACGACGGCTATTGGTCTCGACCTCTACTGTACTCTCGTCACCATGCCTCGTCCTCAGCGGTTCGAGTAAAGGATAGAGGGAGCTACAAATACTCGACCAAACGCCCCCGGATGGATCAAACCAAAACCTCCCTGTCTCAGAGCTCAAGCAACCGATACAAACTCCTCTCGAACACAAGTCCATCATGAGATTCTCCATCCTCGGCTTCTTTGGGTACGAAAGAAGAGCCAACTCCTGTTCATACAAATAACTAACATCGTTAATCTTCACTCCAGCATCGCCATCTGCGGTTCGTACACTTGAAGCTGGCCTTGATCTCATTCTAATGATGATACACCAGGCACCGGTGTCGCTGCCGGTGGCTTCCCCGGCAATCCATGCGAGAAGGCCGGCGGGAACTGCGATCCCGTCATCCCCGGCTTCTGCAGCGGAAAGCTCGACGCGACTATGAGTCTGCCTTGTGGCCCTAAGGGATTCGTTGGAACCTCGTGCTGCTGGCATGGAAAGCGGGCTGAGTGAAGCGCAATTGTATGCTTGGCTTGAACTATCGGTGTTCGTTGAAGGTGCTGTTCTGAGGATCAGTGTCTCAATATTGAAAGAAGCTATTGATATATGAACACGAACCTGATGTTGTTCTGACATTTTGATTATCGATTCATCCCTCGCTCTGTGAAGAACAGTACTTACATCTCGACATAATGACTTATTGCTGTTCTGGCCAGAGTTTGCCAGATCCGATGTTGTGCGACCTTCTGTTGGTCTTCGTTCACGTCTCTGCTCTTATATTCGTTTGTCTGAGAGGAGTCCATGTCACACTCTGTGCTTCGTAAAGAGACGCCATGTTTGCCTGACTTTGTGGCTCTGCACGGAGCTTCTCTTAACTCAGAGATCCCCTGTCTTGATCTCCATGCGAGAGCTGCGGTAGTAATAAAGGAGATGACTTGTAAATATGTGCTGCATCTTCTACTACGAGTAGCATTCTTGAAGGTATCATATAAATCAAATGACATGTCTTAATAGGCGTCCAGTGCGTAAATACCTCGTCCAATCCCTTCAAGAGGTCCGGAAATGCCTACCAGAGGGAGTATTCTGCCGTTCTCGTGAAAGGGGATTTGTCTATGTGAATCAATCTCTGGTTGGATGCTGACGCCCTGCTCCATGTTCTTCTCCTAGTATACGCCGCTTGAAGAAATATCTTTGCTTCTCCTTCACTACTCCCGCAGGGCTCTACATATATTGACACTATGGGATTCGCATTGAACTCAATCGGGACAACATTCCCCGACACTCTATGCAGCAACAGCCCCATCCGTCTTCCGTGGACGTATGGATTATGACTTAGATCATTTCTGTCATACCTTGAAGTCATAGGACCCATATCGAGCAGCATATACCAACGAACTCTGAAAGTCAAAAACGTATTCGGGGAGGTGTATGCCGTAGAGGCATGATCGTACCTTTCAGCGTCATTATAGTCGGCAAGGGTATAGATCACAGTAAACGCTAGCACAGGATCGAACACGATATGAGGACATAGCATCGGTAGTGTCGGATAGCCAATGGGGGTAACAGTGGTTGATTTACATAAAATAAGGAGCCAATAATCGTTTCTCTTCGGCTCGAGTTGAGTTTATTCAAGGATAGATAGTGAGTTGGCCGTGAGCATCATGAATTCTATTCATACTAGGTAGATAGAAAAATCCTTGTACGTCTTGATATGAAGCATACTTGCCATATCGACTTAGCAAGCTCGGTAGGATTTCCCCGGGTTGGTTTTCCACGTTCGCTCATATGAAAACAAGCCGTTCTTAACCCACAGCTCTTTCACGATATCTACCTACACCTACTAGTATATAGCAGAGTTTCAGCTTCATAATCGACTCACAACTCTTCAGCACCACTTAAGCTCGCCTATCTCGGTCGGAGCGTATCGCATCGCCGTCGGATCGGATACCACGATATGTAGGCCCTTCCTGAACGAGGACTTGACCCCCGACGGCCCGTCTAGGTCTTCCGCGCCGCTCGTTCTCGTATCAGAGCTTTGCTTCGAAGCCATGAGGCCGAAGTATACGAACCACGGTATTGAAGTCTATATGAAGCTGCTTCGACCTCCTTTTACCGCTTCTTCCCATTCTGGTCGGAAACCTCTTTGAGCTATGCCTATGGTCTATCTTGCCGATCTAGACTCCCAAGGTCGTCGTCCGTAATGCTTCTCTCCGGCCTCCTGTTCGGCCTGGCCGCGAGTGCCGTCGCCAGGTCATGGAATCCCTTCCCCGGCGCCAACAGCGCGGTCGTTACGGAGCACATGCGAGCTAGGGATGCCATGATCAGATTAGAGGAGAATCAGCGTCAGGGTAGGATAACCTTTCATCTGTTCATTGATATCGTTGGCTGAACACCATGTCTATAGACCAAGAATTTCGACAGCGGCTGTCGCCTATAGCCGTCAGGGCGGACACCATCGTGCGCAAGATACGGCAGTATGAGATCCAGCACTTTTGGCGTGAGTCTTCTTTGGCGGCGAACGAAACTCAAGAGAGGTTCGCCGGCCTCATGTTCCCCCTCGCTCGTCCCTACATCACCAAGACCAGGCTGTGGACCATCGTCCAGCGGATGCCGAAGGGTGCGTTGCTCCACGCTCATCTCACGGCGATGCTGCCGTACGGAGTCCTGCTGGAAGCCGTCTTCCACACACCCGGCATGGTCGTCTCGGCCTCTCAGAGCTTGGATACAGAGGAAGGTCGTCACAAGGCATCCATCTCCTTCTCACACATAAACACCACCACGGCCGGGAACATTCCCATAACCTCGACAGACTACGTCCCCGGAACACCAGTCTTCGTCAAGGCGGCCGCCTCCAGCTTCCCCGGCGGCAAGGACGGATTCGTAAAGTACGCCATGTCGAAGCTGGTCATCTCCCCGGAGCAGGCGACCCATCACGAGCTCGGCGTGGATCAGATCTGGAGACGGTTCCAGACGCTGTTCGGGACGGCCGGCACCTTGCTTTCGTACGAGCCCATCGTCCGTACTTTTTACCGTCAGCTTTTCACCCGCCTCGTCGACGATGGCGTCAACTGGGTCGAGATTCGTGCGGGAGGGATCCGAGGGAAACTCATCCACTCCGGTGAGCAAGACGCTGATCCTGACCTTGACGTATGGTGGGAAGTGATGCAGGATGAGATTCAACGGTTCAAGGGGACCGAAAAGGGGAAACGCTTCTGGGGAGCGAGAGTCATCTGGTCCGACTATCGGGGCAGAGACCGGACGTTGCTCAACCAGAGTAAGTCTCGTCCTTTTTTTGCTTCATCAGGCAGTGATCAAAACAATATGACGGATGACTTACATGACGACAAGGCATGAAGATGGCGTTGGAGAGAAAAGTCAAGTTCCCCCAGCTATTCAGCGGATACGACCTCGTCTCTCAGGAGGATCGGGGCCGCAGCCTAGCGGACATGACACCCGAGCTTCTCTGGTTTCAGAACGAGGCGGCGGCGCTCAACGTCTCGGTCCCCTTCTTCTTCCACGCAGGCGAGACTCTCGGCGACGGCAACTCGACCGACTCGAACCTCTTTGACGCCCTCCTCCTCGGAACGAGGCGGATAGGTCACGGCTTCTCGCTGTACAAGCACCCCAAGTTGATAGAGTTCGCCATAGAGAATAGGGTCATGGTCGAAGTCTGCCCCATCTCCAACGAAGTCTTACGGCTGGCGACGGATATCCTCCATCATCCGTTGCCGGCGCTGGTTGCGCACGGGGTGCCGACGTCCATCAGCAACGATGACCCTGCTATGCTGGGCCAGGACGCGGCCGGCTTGAGCTTCGACTTCTATCAGGTGATTCAGGCTTTCGACAACATCGGCATGGCGGGTCTGGTGAGTTTTTTGAAAGAGAGAGGTTCTTTCCCTAGGTTACTTGCTCTTCTCCTTTCTCGTTCGCTAACGGCCGAGACTATAGGGTGCTCTGGCACGTAATAGCTTGCGCTGGTCTCACTTTGAGGATCAGTCTGATGCTGAGTGGAAGAGGGATATCGACTTGGCTGAGCAGGGGCCTGGTATCAAGGCTATGCGTCTTCGAGAGTGGGACAGGGAGTGGGAGGAGTTTTGTCACTGGGTGGTGACAGAGTATGGTTCGTGATGGGTTTACGCCTTTATGAACGCATCGTGGGCGGTAATTCCTCACACAAAACTATATACATATATATGTAGTTTACTATTCACCTTTCTGATAATCAATATGGCGGGACACACCATTCTGTATACATGGACTGCTTGCGATACTCGAAGGCGAGAAGATAAGACATTCGCTAATGTCTCTCGGATGTTTTCCTAACAAGTATAGACAACTCAGTTTCTGCGCCCCCCCCCCCCCCCCGGAAAGCCTCGGCCGACACGCGTCTTTGCGCTTCGAGTCTCGTCTCCCCTTGCTGTCTCTGATGTGGTCACAAATTCCAGACGCCAGCACGTCATGTGATGCCAGTCTATCCAACATCCTTGGTTGAATATTGCTACGTGTACCGCTGAGAGGCGACGATTACCCACACATTCTTTACATACCTCTTCTCATGAAGCCATAGCATGGTTATGCTATATAGAGTGAGACTTGATAGAGGACAAGTAGAGCGAGCATTGGTCTTTGGTTCACTTTTCTTCCGGGGAGGCTGCTATCAGACCATCGCCGTCTCATTTACATACATACCGATATACGAGTCTCTCGCTGTTCAAAGCCTTGCTAATGACAACTTTCTCCAACGGTAGAGGAGCACAGGTGATGTAAACGACGCATTTTTATGCCTCTCACTCAAGGCCGTCCCCGGATATACCCGAAGAGTGAACGTGGGTAAGACCTGATGAGACGGACGGCTACGACATTAACAGTCTTTAAACCCATGGCTCTCGTATCTAGGTTGTAGCAAGAGTATTGCAGGATAAAAATCACATGTAGTTCTACATACATGCATAGAGCAGGTCACTTCATTCAGACCGTAGCGTGCTATGTGCACTTCGAGATAGGTAGGATCATATGTGCTACATCTCAGCAGCATGAATCACTCAAGCTGCTCTGCCATGACGGAGAGCCAGGCGGGGGGGGGGGGGAGAGGAAGACGAGTCATTTGAAGGACACAGCCTAGTGTGCGTGTATGTGTTTGAGAGAATCGGAGAGCGAGTGAGAGTGAGAGAGAAGAACACTATATGCACGTAGAGACGTCGGGCTCGAGCTGCACGTGATACCATCTGAGCCCTCTCCGAGAAACCATCACTCAACAGACGAAGAGGGTGTCTGTCGCCCTCTCAACAAACAGGGCGCCTCCCTCTCGACAGTCACATGCATTGGCGAGGTTGGTTGGCTCTCTCGATAAGAAATAGGCACGATATGATGAAAAGGGCTCCCGTGAGAGAATTACGTAGCTACTACTTATACGTACATCCATAATATATGTGAACATGTAATATATATAGGCTCACGACGAACACCTTGTTGTCGTTATCAACCATACACATACTAGAAACTCCTGGCAAGCAATCTTCTACCATCTTCTCTCCTCCCCCCTCCGTCGAGACCAACCTTCCACCACAATGGCTGCTGTCCAAAGCCGAGAAAAAGTGGTGATGAACACCGATGAAGAGCCAACCTGGTTCAAGAAGGACCTGCAAGAGCACGAGCTCCAACAACCTGCCAGAGAGGTCTTTGAAAAATACAGCCGAGTTCCGGCGGAGAGGGTCCTCAGCCATCTCAAGGGCTTGGTACGACCTTTGCTATGATCGTGTACATATATAGGTTGTAGGTTGCTGATTCGACAACACATGATTAGCAAGATCGAGCTTTCAAGATCGTGAGGAATCTCTCATACGTTCAAGCTCGACATTTTGGTCCTAACATATTCTCTACAGCTGCCTTACCCCTGCATCGGCCTATTCTGGTTCCTCGACTTTGGCATCTCGGAATTACCCGTGTACGATGAAGTCAAGGAGCGGATCATCTCGGGCGAGAAGTTCCTCGACTTGGGCTGTTGCTTCGGACAGGATATGCGCAAACTGGTTTGGTTTCCCTTCACGCAGATGCATACGATGACCGCCCTCGCAATAGAAGGCTTACTGATTTCCCCCCCAGATCGCGGATGGCGTGCCGCAAAGCAACATCTACGGCAGCGATCTAGACATGCGATTCATCGACCTAGGCTACGAAGTCTTCCGAGACAGACACAGCCTGAGGTCGAAATTCATCCAGGCCGATATCCTAGACGACGACTCGGACCTCAACCAGCTCAAGGGCCAACTCGGCATCATCAGCGCCCAGTCTCTCTTCCACCTCTTCCCATGGAATCGACACGTCGAAATCGCCAAACGCATCATCTCCCTCTTCAACCCTACAGGGAGCGCTCTCCTCCTCGGCCGGACTATAGGGAACAAGGACAACGTCATGGGCGGCATCCCAGGCATGGAATGCTACATGCATACCGCTGCGAGCTGGAGGCAGCTCTGGGTCGACGTCGGAAAGGAGACGGGGACCTGTTGGGACGTCAGCGTTACGGAGTTGCCGTCTGATCCGGGCATGAGCCAGCTCGTTGGACATGATGCCCACATGTTGTGGTTTGTCATTCGCAGGATAGGCTGAGCATTGGATGAGAGAAGGAGGATTTTGCTTCCTATCCGGGAGTTTAGCCTTGATCAGATCACCAGCGGCACAGCTATGAGTATAGCTATTAGCTACCACTTTATACCTTGATATCCTTAGAATCTAGACACATCTTTTAATTCTATTCATACTCGCTGATAATCTCCCTCTTTTATGCCGCTTTCGCCCGTCTTCTACGATTCATAACTCTCGACCACACGCTCACAACACGCATATATGTATAGTAGTTAGCTGGTGAGCAGCAACCATGCCGTGATAAAATCCCCTTAATTCGTTACAACATTCAAATCCCGACCGTCGCCTGTAGACGGAACATACGTCACTATAACCTGACACGGAGACGGACTGGGAAGCTTGTCGATATGTCCATCAATGGCCCTACCCATTGAACCCATGGTTTCCGTCGGAATCACTGTAGACTCATTGGCGGGGGCCCTCGCCAGGAGATGAGCGTCCAAGCTCTTCAAGAATTCGGCCTGTGAGGTAGAAGAACCGTTCACCGCCTGGCTTCGCAGCTCGGCGTAGAAATGCTCCGTGTACTGCTCGTGTTGGTTGAGCATCCAGCGTTTCAGAGCCTGAGTGAAAGTCTCTCGCAAGTTCTCCTTGATAGAAGCTGCTTGGACGCATATCAACTGCTCGATTCGGCCTCTCTTCTCGCGTAATTCCTCGCTGATCTTTTCTCGCCCGCCGTCGTGTGCTGTGGAGTTGGCCCGTATCAGTTTCATTGCGCCCAGCAGCAGCTCGGCTCTCGCTTGAGAAGCTCTGGAGACGACGGCGGCCAGCTCGGCCATGTACTGGGTTCGGATATTGGCCTCGAAAACGGCCGACTGGATGTATTTCACCACCTCCTGGCAGTAGGCTAGCCAGCCCTCAGCCAGTCGTTGCGTCAGCGTCTCCGGCTGGAAGAGGTTCGTGGTCCAAAAGTAATTGCGGACGGCATCGAGGAAGAAGCGCGAGAAGTGCACGACCAAGCCTAGAGGCCACGCCGGGGTCAGCAAGAGCGCGTCGCCGACGAGGCACAATGCCGTGTCTGCCAGGTCCGTCTGGTTATTCTGTGCGTCGGCCGCGGCTTGGACACCACAGCCGACGAAGGGAACGACGGACGTGACGACGGCAGCACGATCGAGCGTACTCGTATCCCTGGAGAAGACATCCACCACGTCTCTGGCGTATACGCCCAGCAACGCGACGGTGAAGACCTTGGCTCCCCATACCTTGACTCGCCTGGTCGTAGGATTTACGAGCGGCTTATATCCCTTGGATAGACCGCGTAGGTCGGACATCGACAACTTGTCGTGACCCTTGGCCAGCTCGGCCACGCCAAATTTTATGGCGAGATGCTCAAAGTCATGAGCCGTCAGCTCCTCTGATAGTCGCAGGAAGTCATCCTTCTCGGACAGGGCAAGCTCGTCTATCCTCTCCCGTGACGTGAGACAGGAAGAGCCGTCTCTCTTGCAATGCTTATCAAGCCAGTCGATAAACGCCTCTCGCTGGCGAATTTCTTCTGCCGTGAACTGCGCACTCTGTCTCTGAGGAACCTCTCTGGGTCCTGGTACGTCGTCGCGAACCGGATAGGCCACAAACTTGTGCGGGAACTTGCCAAGAGCAGCGACGATGTCCGGCCTGCTCATGTATTCCATGGCTGCCTCACGCGCCTCCGGCTTGACCCAGTTGCTTTCTTCCTGGTCCAGCAAGGCTGCGGGTACGTCGGTCTGCGTGCCACTGACGGGAGAGTTTTCCCAGATGTCCTTTGCATAACGTGGGTTGGACATCCATCCGGAGTTTTGATCATGGAGCCACTTGTACCTGATCACTTGGGACCACTGGACTCCTCCCAGGGCGAAGACCTCGGCGTCTGGATAGGCGTATACGTCGCAGGGGTCCAGTATGTTCCGCGTTGCGCGAACCTCGTATAGCCAGTCGCCGTATCGCTCGGCGGAACCTTGTTCACGCGAGAAGGAGACGTATGCAGTTTCGAACTCATCGAAGGAGTCTTGGTCCAGGTCGGAGCCGCTTATGCCGGCGATAAAATGGCGGTCGATGGAGAATGCCTGCGGGTTCTCCGACCAGCGCGGACCCAGGGGCTGAAACCCCCCTTTGGCCATGATCTCTTGAGGAGATCGTGTGTCTCCACGATAGACGTTTAGGACGCTTTCTTGCTTGACTTCGCCATCTCGACGGGAGATGGAGGTGAAGCTTGAGGGGGAAGAGGTTCCTGACCCCAGGCATGAGAGGCACAGGGACGTGACGGATATAACGACCTTGGCCCAACGCATGTTGAAAGGGGGGGGGGGGGGGGGTAGGGGGATGAGATTGGGGGTTTCCTGGACGAAGAGGTTTTCAAAGAAGAAGAAAAGGAGGGAAATTCAAGCCATTTATATAGATTTCATACCCTCATTAACCCCCACGCATATCTGCTTTTTTTTTAGCTTTTCACTGCCTCCGGGGGTGTGAAGTTGCAGACAAAGAACGTACATATATATGATTCGAGTAACCGTAAAGAATTTCCCACTTGCTTCTTCTTCGAAGGCAGGGCTAAGAAAACGAGACGTCAGAATGGATCTTCCTTCTGGAATGATGAAATTTTTCGCCTCGCAAATTGCGGATGGGGGGCGAGAAGGCTTGTTGTGTTGATCTGTCCTTTTTTTTCTCTCCGTCTTCCTTCTTGCCTGTGGTTAAGCGTATGTATACGTATGTATGTGAGTAGGTTTGCATGTAAATATGTAGGTATGTATAGCATGTGCACAACAGATGCAAAGCAGGGCAGGATATGAGGCTTTGAAAGATGAGATGAAGAACGAGCCAAGGTTTCGGTCGATTTAACGTTTGGGCATGTGACTTTTGCTTCACATCACGTGGCGTGTCGAGACGACATCTTCGTCTGCTCCCTCGAGATGCATCTTTCGTTCGGGATGTCATGGCATATATATACATATCTTGTAGACTGTAGAGTTTCATGACCCTTCGACCGGGAAGAACTGAGTATTTGCTACTACAGGAGAGCAAAGTACACACGGCATTTTCAAAGCAGTGTCTGACTCAAGCATCGTATCCTCTACGTCGTGTACTCGACCTCCTCAAGCAGAAGTGACCGTTGTCCCAAGACAGCTACCTAGCAGTCAAGGACAACCTCACGCGTCAAGCTGTCGTGTTGGACAATGGATATGGGATCAGGCACTTTCTCTTCTCGAGAGAGGACTTTCTCTCACGTACACTATTGGGCTATCTACGACCCAGGTAGTTACGTTTCTGTCGAGTGTCTGCCTTGAGAGCTCGCACCATTCTTCAGCAAGGCTTGGGGGTAGCTGATAACTTCTCCTCACTCTTCCAAAAGGACTGCATAAAGTAACAAGAAAAAGCCCGTATGCAAATGAGTGAATTGCTCAACGGAAAAGCATTGAAGAAAGCTGAAAGGAAAAAAAAAGGGGGTGTCGTTTCTCAATATATCCCGATCCGATGAAAAATCCTATCTGTTTCGAGCACTCATGCCGTTCTTCAACCGACTCTTTGGGATGGTGATGATCGAGCTGAATGATCATCACTTTCTCTCTCTCTCCTCCCGTAGACGCCGTGCAGCAGCGAAGCAGCCGCCGCATCTGGTATAAACGAGCCTCACAAGAGCCTGGCTTGAAGGCAGGTCATGAACTCCCCGCCCACAGCGAAGGCAGAAGGAATCCAGGTTGCTGCGGCAAAAGTAGCAATGGGTATAAATCCAGGTACACATGGTGCTGGTATAGTTGATTCAACTTTTTATCTACGAGTCAGCATCGGGCTTGACATTGGCCATCTGGTCTCTTGGACACTTGGAACTTACAAAGTTGGATCGCTGGGAGTGATGAGACGAGCAAAGGCAAGTCGTTTGAATGAAGATGCGGTAACGACGTGGTTTCTGAAGTCAAGCTTGATTCGCAGTCGAATGCCCTCCATAGTCGACGGAATCAACGTCACCTTAAATATTTCCTTTCTTCCTTACTTTCATCCTTGTAACGTGTAACTCACGATAGATGCCAGCAACAGGCAGCAATGAAGGCCAGAAGGCCAGGATCGTCATCGTCTTCAACAACAAGCATTTTTCTCTCTCAGTCATTCTCCTCCGTGACTCAATCGTGGCTGGTGCTTCGATAACACTCGGCCTATTCCGGAGGCCCCGCGCCGACCTACTCCGGAGGCCGCGATGTGCACATGACGATACCTCTCTCATGTCTCTTCTGTGTCTCGATTGAGGCGGAGTGGATGACTTTGTGAACGCGAGATACAATACAATGGTGTTCTTTACGCGACTTCAGCCTGATAAGAGGAAGGGTTTTGCATATCGGCAACGCGTTTCGGCGATTGATGAGTGAAGTTATCACGCGATTTGCGTGGACACGTGATGGAACGTCGATGACTCTGTTGGGGTAGGCCTTACCTGCGGCCGGCCGCGGGCATCCCCCAAGTTATTAGCCTAGCTATAACCCGGTATCAAAGAGCTTGGTGGGACAAAATTTCAAAGGCGGCCTTGTATCGTTGTCGTTTTCTTAACAAGGAAGACGAAGCTTTTGCTGTTGTCGAGCATCGATATATGATGTGTCTATGTGGTAGTATATCAAGCGCCGAGATGAAGATATGGAACCCACAGCGGCGGATCTGGTCATCGATTATGGCTTAGAAGAGGTTTGGATATGGCTTGCCTAGGAAGTCTTATAGATAGCCTCTTTCAAGTTTCTCGTCGTAGTCGTAGTACTCGTTTGGCCAGAGGAGAATTGATGCGATCCCGTCCACTTGTTTTGCAGACAAGACAGGCGCTTGAACAGAGATTTGAACGTCAGTAGGCACGTCCGTATATGTACACTAAAAGAATGCAACTACCTAGGCCGCAGTTGATCACCGACAGCCTAACGGGAGTTGGCCTTTTCTGCATGGCATATCCGTAGATAAAAACGTCTACTGCAGTCTACAGCAACTACGGATATCGAGCCATTCATTGACTCTCGCGATACCCTCCCGGGCGAAGAGTACTTGTACTACGGTATGGGGGAGTAGAGAAGGAAGCTAGCCTCTGGTAAGTACAAGTGATTCCCTGTATCGAGTGATACTCTCAAAACAATATTCCGCGATATCCATTCGTACGTGTTTAACCCTCTTCCTCCAGATGATATCCCCTCTCCAATAGTGACGAGCACCGTTAAGAGAATAACTCCTGTAGAGGGGTCGCAATACCCTAAAGTGCATTATGCATCTACTGCAAATATGCACATAAAAAAAGTCTTCGTCATCACATCGATATCCACGCGCCGTCCGACAGGTGAAAATCCAACCAAGCCTCGTCACAGGCTTCAGCCTCGCGCGATCGACAATCAACACAACATTCTTTCCCCACCGACAAACTCAGCACGATGAGTTTCGTACCCGTCAACCCGCGGCCGATGCTCACGGCACTCGTCGAGAAGACGGTATCTGTGCGACTCAAATGGGGCGAGATGGAATACCGCGGCCAGCTCAAGGCCATCGACAGCTACATGAACCTGCAGCTGGAGTCGACCAAGGAGTACACGGGCGGCACTGAGGGAGGTCACCTCGGGCAGGTTCTGATCCGGTGCGTTGTCTATGAACTTTGGATCTTGTGGGATGGGAAATCTACTGTGGGCATTCAACGACTGACGGATGACTGGTTTTCGGGGCGATAGGTGTAATAACGTGCTGTGGATTCGCGGCGTCGATGCCAACGAGAACGGCGACACGAAGATGGAAGGCTGATTGCGTCGATTGCCGCCGAAGAGATCGAGAAGGGGAAATTCTACAGTGCAAGAAGGGGGGGATGTCTATCAAGCTGGAAGGGGAAAGGAGACTAGGGGAACGACCGATGAAGGACGGATGTGGGTTCGGGAAGAGCGTGAGAGAGGAGGGTCAAGCGGGGAAGGAAGAAAATTCCTTGATGAGAACGAGGGCCAGCGCGCAAACGGCGCATGAAAAAAAAAACAGGGAGGGTGGGAAGAGATGCCGACACGTGCCGTCGAGGAGATGCAGAGTGAGATGGGATAGGCTGCCATGTTCCTGCTCATGCGATGCCATACGATAACAAGTGATACCTATATACGGATAGTAGCCTCTAGGCAACCGCGCCGACAGAAAGTGGTGTTCGCGCGGGAGAAAAGCGAGTTGGAGGTACCAATGCAAGCAAGCCAGACGCAAGAGATTTTCTTACACACCCTCACAAACAAGTCTTTCTTCCTCAGCCCGTACGGGAATTACAGATTACACAAGGCAGAGGAGAGACTAGTAGAGAGGGAGAGGGAGAGGGAGGCGCATCAAATGACGACGACACCACCACCAAACGGAAAACAACCCAACGACCCAATGACGGCGCCCGTCTAGACGCCGGACCGGGGGCGGAAGAGGGTGGGGAGGGGGGGAGTCTAACCTGCCAATGACCACGCCGGCCGGCCTCATGCAGCGCAAGCCTTCTTGCTCGCTCCGCTAAGCGCCTGTCATGACGACGGGCACTCTTCATTGGCCGGCGGTGGTGTTCGTTGTGTGTTCGGCCCGTGTAGCCATTTTTTCTTCTTCTTCTTCTTTTTATTTCTTTCTTTCTTTTATGCAGCTGCAGAGGAGGAAGCGGAGCGGAATAGGAGGGGAGGGGAGGGGGGGCTGGTAAAGCCGATCGATGATGATGAAGGGGGGAGGAGTAGTAGTAGGAGGAGGAGGAGGAGCATATCCGTACATACATATAAGTTGCTCGCTGATTCTCCCCCATTCCATTCTTCCTTTCTTTCTTTCTTTCTCTTCCTTCTTCTTCAGCAAGAATTGGATCCGGTCTCGTTAGTTGTGGTGTTTCTTTGTTTCTCTTTCATCTTCCTTCTCGTGGAGCTGGTTCTCTACACCTTTTTGTTCTCTTCTAATCTAAACTCTCTTCTTTCTCTTCTATCGTCTTCAACTCCTATACTCTTCCCAAGGCAGTTTTTTCAAACCTATTTCTTCAAGACTCGTTTTTCGAAACTCTGCTGCCGGTTCAGCTTCAAGGACGAAAGGAAGAGAAGAGTTTTTTTTTTTTTTCACCTTTATTATTATTCTTTCATTTTTATCAGATATACGTTTTCGTTTCTTTCTCTCGACTGCTTCGCTTGTTGTGCTGTCATCTCAAGAAAGTCTTCTCTTCACGAAGTTGCACATCATCGTCGTCGTCGTCGTCGCCTAATATCACAACTACCTATTCAACCACTCGGATCTTTTTACTTCAACTTGCTCAGAGATTACACTCGTCGGAAAAGGAACATAATGTCGGCCGTTCAGCTCTCCTTTTCTCTCCGCGTCTCGTCCGGCGTCAAGACGGTTCACCTCCTCGGTTCTTGGGACGGTTACGCCGGTCAGCTTCCTCTTTCCAAGGATAGGTCTTCTTCTGCCAAGTCTGGTACGTGGAAGGGCACTTTTCGGTTTCAGAATGCGACGCTTGAGGCTGGTCAGCGGTATTGGTATTATTATATCGTTGATGGCTATCATGTTGCTCATAACCCTGGCGTCGCTTCTACCACCGAGCCTACCACTGGAAGGGAGCTGAACATTCTCGACGTGCCTTCGGATAAGAAATCGTCGTCGTCTCCTTCTTCTTCTTCAAAGACTTCGTCGTCTTCGTCTCACAAGTCAAGTAGCCGGAGCTCTTCATCGCGTCACCAGTCTTCTTCATCATCGTCTTCCAAGGATCACCATTCGTCAAGGTCCAAGGATCACAGCTCTTCGCGAACGACCACCAGCAGCCGAGGCTCGCTCTCCGTCGACATCCCCAAGGGTCGACCCCTCTCCGTCTCGCAGATCAAGGCTCCCAAACCCGTGTCCCCCCACGCGGCCAAGCACATCCTCGACACGGACTACTGCGACGACGAGACGCTCGAGGAGCTTACGGCGCGGTTCGGCAGCGCAGGCCTCGAAGACGACAAGTCGAGCTATCAGCACCACCTCGGCATGTCTCCCGTCTCCTCTTCTTCCGGCTCGTCTTCGCTTTCGTACCGCTCCGACAGCTCGTCGCCTAGCTCCTCTCGCTCCGGATACAGCACGCCCAACTCGGATTGCAGCTCTTGCACGTGCGAGCGCTACGGCATCACCCGCAAGGGCGAGCGTGTCAAGCTTGATTGCGGCGGTCAGCGTTGCGGCTTTGGAGACGAGTCGTCTTGCTCCAGCAGTGGTAGTGAAAGCGAGCGCGAGCCTGCTCGTTACGTGAAGCGGAGCCAGCGTCGGAACGGCATCGTCGTCCGCTGAGCGTCACACTCTTTTTATATCTACCATGGCTGTGAGGATTAACTGAAGCTGGTTCCCTCGTTTGGTTTCGACGTGGATGTCTACGCGGATACGCCGTCGCTCTTTTAAATCAACAGCACTTCTCCCACGCATCCGAGGATAGGAAGACGGGACGGGAGGGAAATCAGCGCCGTTTCTGAGCTGGTTCTCGGGCGCGAGCGATGTTTCCTCTCTCTGTCTCTCCCTTTCCAGGGGATGCGTCGTGTGTGCGTGGCGTGATTACGATCAGAGGGTTGATGCTACCGTCACCACGATCGTCGTCCGTGCCCCGTCACGTCATTCTTTTTTTTTTTTTTTCATTTGTCGATTCTGGGGAGGATATGTTGACGATGGTTGTTGTTGGCGGAGGATGTTGATCGTGGTGTTGATGATAACAGGGGAAGATGCGGAGAAGACAACTAGGGCCCTCATTGTCAGGGTCACAGCCGCGATGAGAAGGAAGATATCGCACCAGGCTTCCCTCTTCCCACCCATTTCAAGCAAGGAGCGTCCTGTCTGCGCCTCGCCTCGCCTCGCCTAGCCTCAGACATGGCTCCGGCTCCAGATCAAGCTGGCAGATGTGGTTCCGGGATTTGATTTGGAAGAGAACAGCCTTCCCCCCGGGACTAGCTGCCGTAGTTGAATGAGAGATGATTGTTCGGAGGAGGAGGCGAAAGTGGCAAGGATGAAGAAGCCTTTCATTATGTTAGTAGTTACATGTATAGGCATCTTGACATCATCATAGGCCTCCCTCTTCAAGGCCGTGGCTACAAGACAATTGAATCTAGCTTTCACGGCGGCAAAACGGGTATGTACGTATCCGTAGACGAGCCGGCTTCATCTTATCCCTTTGGCCATGTCGAAGTTGTTGTTGGTAAGACGACGAGAGATGGCGTGCTGTGGCTGGCGGTTGTAAAGGGTGGGAAAGACATGCCCCTTCTGAAGCTCCCTATCTCTACTCCGCATGTGTCTCCGGCTAAGAGATACCCAGGCATGAATATACCGTGATCTGAAAAGGAAGATGATGCTGAGAGAGCTAATCCTCTTCCTCCTCACCCGTAGGCTCTAGGGTCGTGTACCTACCGGTAACCCTGAAGACCATTTTCTCCATCATCACGAATACTCACTCTCCATTCTCTCAACTCCGGCACTCTCTCTCTCTCTCTCTTCTTCATTCCGAGTTGCTTGCCATTCAGCAAACAATACTCTCCAGCCATAGGTGCCCTCGTTCCCTCTGGTTTTGTCATTCCCCGGTTGGTGGCGCTTCCTCTCTACGAGCTTCTTATCCTTCTCCTCCTTCTTCTTCTTCTTCTTTGTTTCGGCGCTTCTTCCTCTTTGATCAGAATTCCCCGGTTGGATGACTCCAGACTGGTGAGCGAGGGCTGTGCGTATATCTGTGTCACCCTCCATCCCAGTTTCATACATCCGTCATATAGCTTGCCGGTCATAAATAGGCTGACACGGAAAACTCCCAATACGCCTTTCTTTACTGATCGAGCCTTTCTGCCTAGAGTAAGATGTACCCGGTTGATTGCATTCCAATGGCCAGCTGTATATATAAATGTCATCATCGTCTCTCAGTCAACCTCATCCACTGCCTCTATCCGTAATCCTTATATATCGTTTATTCCCCCCTTTCAGCTTCATTGCTGCACAATCAGCATGTCAACCCTCCGCTCCGGCCCAGACACAGGACTAGGAGCCCTCGACTACCGAGTCAGACTCGGCATATGGACAGACTGGTCCCACGGCAGCCTCATGGGCCTGACCCTAACCCTAAACCGTAACGAGGGCTCGATCCTGATCGCCGTCAACGCCCTCTTCATCAGCGTCGTCGCCGCCTCCTTCTGGCGAATCGCCCGCCTTCTCCTCCACCGGCACTTCTCGACGCCCAGACCGCGCGACGCCCTGCATCACCAGCGTCAGGCCTTGCTTCGGAACTCGACAGCTGCCCCTTCTACCGTCTGGGCCTTTCTTCACCTCGGCTGGGCATGGAGAAGACGAGATAGCCGGGCTTGGATCCGGACGTTGCCCGTCACGGCTTGTATAGTCCTATCCATCGTCGCTTTTACCGCGGCTTCTATCCTCTCGTCTAGACTTTCTTCCGCCAACGGTGTCGCCGTCTTGGTCGACGGTTCCAAGTGCCGCCAATTCAACGACTATCGACAGGGGAGCGAATGGGATCTCCAATACGGAAAGCTGCCTCCCTGCAGGAGCACAATCAGCAGATATGCCCAGCAATGCTACGCCGACGACCTCTCCTCCGGCGTCCTCTGCTGCAGGAACTTTGTCAAGAAGCGGCTAAAGACCGACATCGACTATCAGGCTCCCTGTCCGTTTGAGGGTTCCATCTGTCGCAGTAACAGCTCGAACCTGGTGCTTGATTCCGGCCTGATCGATAGTCTGGATGATCTGGGCGTCAACGCTCCGGCCAAGGATCGGTTCAAGATTAGGCATCGGATGCAGTGTGCTCCTCTCACTACGGAAGGATACTCGGGATACAGGCTTGACGGGTCGGGCGTCAACCACACGACTTATTCGTATGAGACATGGAGAAACGATTCTCAGCATGCGGTGACTACTTTGGTCGTCCCCAGTCTGGACAGTCAGTATAGTAGGAGAGATCCCGGCTTCTCTCTTGGTTTGAAACTGAGGTGAGCAGAGACTTACAGTGTTTACGATGCCAACAGTCAATACTCACCCTTCTCAGAGCCATGGGTTATCGCTTCATCCCGAACTTGTCTCAAGGCCCTTCCGACAACGTTCTGATTCCAGAGCTTGAAAGGGCAGACGGTGGCCTATTCTTGATGTTCCTATCAGGAAACGGAGTCTCCTTCACCAACCGATCATCCGATCCGTGGTATCGCACCATCTCACCCGACGACGACGCAGTCAAAGATGGTTCGTCCGTAGACGGTGTTTCGTATCATCCCGACGTCGCTGCGTCTCCGCTGGCGTGCACGGCTCAGGTCCAGCTCTGCAACGCTCAGAGCCAGTGCGGACCCCTAACATCCTGGTCGAACGCCTTGAGCAACGCAAGCCGTCAGTTCGACTTATCGTCCGTCGTCACGTCCAAGCCAGCCCGGGAAATGTTCCTGGACGACGGTGCTCATCGTCCGAACGGGTCGTATAATCGTCAGGATACCCGCTGGATCTGGTTCCAACGCAGCGCCTACTTTTCCAGCGCGGGACTCGAGGACATCGTCAACTTTCAACAGGGTACGGCCCTGGCATCGTATGATCGGTTCGATGGACGTTATATACACTCGGTACCGGACGATCAATGGAAGATGGACATGATCCGTCTGTGGAGTTATATGCTCGCCAGCATGCAGATGTCGCCTCTAAGCTACGCTTCCGGCCAAGACGTGATGGGATTGAGGTTCCTTCGAGATGCTCCGGAGGCCTTTAAGAAGGAGCTGTGTGAGAACCAGGTATGTTCTTCTTTTCCTTCTCTAGAAGTGTTATGCTTGAAATGTACATTACTGATTTCTAAGTCTTAGAAAGTCCTCTCTACAGCTTATTCGTCTTTCAACCTCGTCGGTCTCCTATCAATCTACATCTTCGGTCTCTTCATCATCACCTCTTCCTACACCATCGAGCCCATCTACGAATACTGCTGGCGCCGGAGACACTACAAGGAGCACAAGTTCCTCGAATGGTCGGCCGAAGAGACTCTGCAGCTACAGAGAGCCGCGTATCAAGGCATCGGGTCCGGTACTTGGAAGGGCCTCACGCATTTCGTTCCCAAGACCGAAGAGGACATGCCTCTTGCCGATCTCACTGCATTGTATGATGAAGGAGGGGATGATTTCAAACGCACGACGGAGTGTGTGCCATGATCGAGCAGGAGAGAGGAGGGTATTTAGACAGGGCTCGACGTTGCCCTGTCTTATAGACGTTTTCACAGCTAGCTGCCTTGATC
Source organism: Ophiocordyceps camponoti-leonardi (nom. inval.) (assembly GCA_003339455.1). Taxonomy (NCBI): domain Eukaryota; kingdom Fungi; phylum Ascomycota; class Sordariomycetes; order Hypocreales; family Ophiocordycipitaceae; genus Ophiocordyceps; species Ophiocordyceps camponoti-leonardi. The sequence goes on along the minus strand of PDHP01000115.1, from coordinate 16,520 downwards.
GACAAGCCAAATCAAGTTGACATGTCCTTTAACTGCTAGCTGACTCGCCTAGCCCTGATGAGAGTAATCAGCCTGGTCGGTAGAGGCAGAGGCACTGAGGCAAGCCAAGGCTCCCCCCCCCTTTGGAACCTCCCATCCGAGTCCCAACACTTGCCGGCAACTACGACAATTAGGGTCAATCAACTAGTACACTTACATACTAAACTACTAGGTAATACTCTCCCTACTAGGATTCCGGGGTAAGCATGACGAGGGGGGCTCAGAAGATCCCGGGGTAAGGCACAAAGCGGTCTGAGGCGAGTCATTATATTCCAGTCAGTAACCTTGCACTCACCTAGATCCCATATAGTGTTATTCTTCTGCCTTGCCCACGCAATCCCCCGCTTGTCTCGAGTCATTTCGCCCCCGGATTTTCTTTGTTCTCGGTAGCGGAGATCAGTCAGGCCAAGGACAGAACTCTCTCCAAGATGAGCCTCTACTCTCGGAAATCATGGCCCCCTCGCGAGAGCTTGTCCCGTGATCTTTTGAAATCTGCCTCGTTTGGCTTACAAGCCTGTCTCTCACACACACCGGCTCCAGCGAGGCTGATGGCGAATCCGGGTGTGGTCATGACACGAAGTCTCGCCTTTCATGAATACTAGTCAGACAAAGATTGTTGAAAGCCTTGAAGCGTCCTTGAGCTTGCTTGTGCTAGCATAGGCAGGGGTAGGTGTTGTAGTCAAAGTATGGTTGTAAAGGCTCCCCCAAACTGTGCTCGAATCCTCTTCCACAGATAGTCATCGTTTCCCCCCTCCCCCTTTTCTTTATGTCATTTTCGAAAGTCGATCGTTTACAGTATGAAGATTCATACGCTTCTCATTCTGACAGTCGTCCTCTTCCAAGAGGCAACAGCTAACTTGGTGGTCCCAATCTACAGCACCGCAGGCCCCTCCTCTCTCGACAGTTCAAGGCCATTATCTGCCATGACTAGAAGAGCGAGGGCCACAACTTCAAGCCAGCACAGACGCGCCGTCGACGACACCACGGTGGATAGGCCCGACATTCCTTCCCTTTCTCAGGGTCTCTGAGCGTGCTGACGACTGATGTAACGTAGCCTTCTGAGGCTCCGGCAAAGAACGAGGTAGGCCATGAAACGGTGTCGATGACAGCTTCTTAAGAACCAAAACAAGTGCTGAGAGAGAGAGATTCTAGACTTCAACACCCAAGGGCCAACCACAGGCGAACTCCGGGCAAAACCCAGCATCGGGGCCAGCAAAGCATGGACGGGCGGCATTAGGGTCGACGAAACAACCGTCGACGCCGCTACGACGTCCCGAGCTGGCAGGCGTTGGAAAATCTCCTTCTCCTGATCATCATCATCTTCCTCAGCTTCCTCGTATGCATCGACCCGGGGGAAAGAGATCAAACGCGGTAGGTCATCGTACCCGTGCAAAAGCCGGAGCACGAAATCGGGACCAAGAACTGACAGTCGACCCGCAGAAAGAGGCGATCGAGGCCGTTGCGATCATAGCCAAAGTCGTGAAAGACAACCGTAAAGAGATCGCCGGCGCCTTCACGAACTCGATCCAAGTATCACTTCGTTCCGGCTTCGATACAGGGCTCTGGTGCCTTTTGAAAGGAACGTGTTCAGAGCTGAACGGCGCTTACTTCAAACGTTTCCTGCAAGCCCGGGAGGAGAGAAACAGGCCGGATTTCGACAAGGAAGATGAGAAAGAAGCCCTGAGGAGGATCCAGCGATATATCCAGACGTTTTGGGACTACTGGACGGACAAGCTGCCCTGCGACCCCAACCGGCGGCGGTGCACGCGTGGCTTGCTGCCCAGCCAGGTCCTCGACTACATCGAGCGGTGCGTTCAGGAACCCAAGTCCTTCTGGACCGCCAACGGCTGTGCGGAGTGCCCTACCGATGAGGGCATCGTCGGAGACTGCTTCGACTTGAGGGAGCAGAAGAGGAGGCTGGCGGACGCCGGGCTGGCCATCAAGCCCGGGACGATATACAACTCGAGTATCAACCCGCTGTCAAACGGCCGGAGGATCGTGGACTGCGTCAAGCAGAAAACCTCTCCGGAGCCGACGGTCATCGACGGCATAGTCAAAGAACAAATCGCCTGCGGGGACGCGCTCGACAACTGGGCTCTCGAAGGCGGACGCTTGGTCCGTTGCCGAAGGAGGAACGCGACGAGCGAGAACGACTGTCAGGTCTACAAGCCGTACGTGAAGCGGAACCCGGCGTACGCAAAGTGGTTGGGAGACGAGTTCGCGGACCATGTCGGACGGGACCCTTCCGACGATGGATCCTTGCCGCTGGATGCTCTGGCAGGTCAGAATATCAGCTTGGGCAAGTTCTTGGTAGAGATTGTTCAGTCGCCGACGAGACTGGCGCTCGGAGACGGAGACGGTGGTGTCGGAGAGCAGATGCCTGGTGCAGACAGTGACTCGACAACTAACTCTTCTTCTTCTTCTTCTTCTCCTTCCTCCTCTTCGTCCTCACATGATGATGATCAAAAAGATAAACAGCAAACCCTGCCGGCCAACAATGAAGTGGAAGACACGGACTGGAAACGAATCGACGAGTTTTCCGCATCCGAATTCCGAAGGCTAGTCCAGTCGTGGAAAAGGAGACTGAAGCAGGTAAACGGGATGAACGTCCGTCAACTGCAAAAACAATACCGAGCCATCTTCAAGCGACGACTCCTCACCAGGTTCCTAGCTCCGTCCGAGAAGGATACCTCGTTGGAGGATGTGGCATCCTTGTGGATCAGGGCCTCCGACAATGCCTTTCTCGCCGCGACCAAGAACCTGAGCCGAAAGGATCTGGTGGTCCCCAGCGAAAAGAGCATTGGAGAATGCCGTCTTGAACCGATGGTCAACGACACTTCTGGACACGCAGAGGCAAGCGGCGATGAAAGGACCGACCTGTGCTTCAGCCATAATTACATCATGGCAAAGGGCTCCATACAGAGGCTTCTCACCAAAGTACTCCTCCTAGGACGTCAGGCAGGGCAGAACGCCAGCAAAGAGGACGAGACGAACTCGCGCAAGACACACGACGATGCGTGGGATAAGAGCCTCTCCCTCTTCGCCGAATGGGCAAGGTCAGACAACATGACGAACGCGACGCGCGACAACTTCGTCATAGAGGCAGCCTTCATCATGTTCGCCGCGGCAGAGGGAAAGGCCAGTCTGGAAAGCAGCAGAGAAAAGTGGCTGAAAGACGCGAGAGACGACGAAGAGGCGAGGAGAGAACTTCCCAACGTTTATCGAGAGGCGAATACCGTCCTGGCTAGGACTTACTGCACCTATCTGACGCAGAAGAAGAAAAGGGTGGTGGACGACACGTCGGCGATGGTGGAATACGTCATGCATCTCGCGAGCCGACTATTCAGCGACGAGTTCCTCAAAATGGCGAAGCAAAGACCACAACACATCGACGACAGCAATCTCCTGAGGAGCTTAGATGTCGTGATCAAGAGGACCAACAGAGGGCAGACTCTAAACAGCATCATCGACGACGTCCTCTTCAGAAAGGACATGCCCTCCTACTGCGTCAGGTTCGTGGCCGGCGAGCACGGCGCCCAGGTGCCGGGGAAAGCCAAGGTGCTGCGCAGGCCGGCGTGGTCGCAGAACGTCATCGACTGTACCTTTGAGGGCATCTTCACCGACCAATCCGTGCTGGACGACATGGCCAACGGCGTCATCGGCTGCAAGTCTCCAGACGGCGGCGGCTACTGGGCCTGGGAGGAGGGTGATCTCATGCATGCCGAGGTGCACGCCTCGGACAGCGGCAACTCGTTCCGCTACTATAACCCGCAGACCATGAGCAACGAGACGAGATCCGAGGCCGCCAGAACGGGTCTCATCATCGACCCGCCGCCGACTCTCAAGGCCGTCAACTGCAACGATCCGGCCTTTAAGCAGGACAAGGCCCTACAGGAGAAGAAGCTCAAGGGACAGCTCGCCTGCTTGGAAGAAGGCGACGACGACAACGACAACAGCAGAAGTCAGTGGTGGTGGGGCCCGGAAGGCTTGCTCGAGCATTGCAAGGGGTCTCCCTGGGGGCGCTCTGACTGCCGCTACTTCGACGGCGACTCTTTATCACCGGATGTGAAGGAGGAGGCTTCGGGGGTGGGCGTTTTTGGCATCGGACAAGACGGTGCCGCCTAAGCTGATTGTTGAGCTGGTTCTTTGTCCCGGGGGAAAGTGTCCGAGTAGTTAGATGGGTTTCATTATATTCAGGTTCTCTTTAGTATAGAACAGTAGTCTTTCATCTCAGGGAATCAGGACAGTGGAAGAGACGACGAAGGGAAGACGATGAAGTGAAGTGAAGTGATCATAAGCGCATTCGATGAGTCAGCGCACTCCATTCACGCAGAGACAACTTCCAATTAGGCGGGGACTCTATCGATAAGCCCCCTCCTTTTCAGGGGAACCCCCCCACCGGCTCCTATCACGGTCCCCCCCAAAGTCCGACCAAAGCTTCCAACCAAAGCTTCCCACCACAACTACAACAAGCGCAAAGAAAACATCATGGCCACCGAACCAGACTCAAAGCTCATCCTCCCCATCATCGACGCCCACGTCCACCTCTGGCCGGGAGACCAAGTCCGAAGCCTACGATGGTGCGACGCCACCTCGTCCCCCCACCTAGCCCGCCAGCGCTCGGTAAGGGAATACCTCCGATCCACCACGTCGGCGATGCCACGTTCCCAGCTCCTAGGCTTCATCGCCATCGAAGCGGACAGGGTTCACTCGGACGAAAACGATTGGGATTCTCCGCTGGAGGAAATCTCCTTCTTCAGCCGCGTCGCGGTCGGTCGTCCGCGTGAAGGAGAGGAGGAGGAGGAGGAGGAGGAGGGCAACTCACCCGCCGAAGCACCCCTCTGCCTCGCCTTCATCCCCTGGGCTCCCATGACGGGCGGCGCGTCCACGCTGGAGCGGTACCTGAAGAAAGCGAGGGAGGCAGCGGGAGAGGAAGCCTGGCCCAAGGTCCGCGGCTTCCGATACCTTCTTCAGGATAAGCCTCACGGCATCATGCTCGAGCCGGCCTTTATCGAGAGCTTGAAACTCCTGGGGAAGAGGGGCTTCGTCTTCGAGGTTGCTGTCGACCAGCATAGGCGTGGAAAGCGGCAGCTGGAAGAGCTGGTGGAAATGGTCGGTCGAGCGCACGAAGGTGTACCCGATGACGAGAGAGTTACATTTATTCTGAGTGCGTCGATAATACAAACACCCCTTCCCTTCCCATCTCCCTCCCCCTCTCTCTCTCATCAATTACTTCATCTACTAACATACAAAGGAGAAAAAAAGACCACCTCTGCAAACCCGACCTCACAATCTACAACCTAAGCTCAGACCCCTCCTTCCACGCGTGGCGAACAGCAATGTACGCCCTTAGCAAAGCCCCGAGGACCTACGTCAAGCTCTCGGGCGCCTTCTCCGAGATGACCCCCCAGCTACGGTCCGAGCCCGCGCCGCAAATCTTCCGCTCCATGTTCGCCTGGCTGGGCATCCTCATCGCCACCTTCGGCCCCGGTCGCATCATCTTCGCCTCCGACTGGCCCATCTGTCAGCAGCTTCGTCACGTCAAGGGCGGGGTCGATGGCGCACAAGCTGCTGCTGCTGCTGATGATGATGATGATGATGATGATGATGACGATGTCGATTCTTGGTCCAAGTGGCGTGACGTCGTGGAAAAGATGTGCTGGATGGCTACCCTCGACGACGTAGATCGGGCTATGATCTTTGGCGGAACCGCCAAAAAGGCTTATAACTTGTGAAGAAGAGACAGGAAGAGAGGATCGAGGGTGGACAAGCGGGTCAGTCAAAAGTTATCGGCGAGTGAATTCAGATACCATCATAAAAAAAAAACAAAAAGCTTCCTTTCTTCTACCTCCTTTCTGACAACCATCTGACAACGGTGATAGAGGCAAAGGGGGATATAGAAGCCCCCCTTTACCACTCGCAAACCCCCTCTCCGTCAGAATCAAGAAGACGAAAGCGAATGAAAAAGAAGAAGTAAGGGAAAAAAAAAACAAGGGGAATAATCAAGTACACTCATCGCATCGTCACCATGCATGACCCATCATCATGACCCCATCACGACCATCATAACCCCCCCAACAACACAAAGAGTCCTCCCCTCACTGTCCCCCACGGTAATTCCCCATCCTCTCAATCGAGCTCATGATGCCGCTCCTGGGAGGAGGCGGACGCGGCAGGTTACCCCCGGACCCGCTCCCGCCCCCGGTCCTCAGCCTCTCCTGCGGAAGCCTCAGGCCAGACGCCGGCGCCCTCAGGCCGGACGTGCGCGTCGGCACCGGCCGGTTCGGCGTCTTGGCCGTCTCGATCGGTCGGCGCAGACTCTGTGGCTGGATTTTGTTCCTCGTCCCGTTGTTGTTCGTCGTTGTCGTCAGATGCGCAGGGGCTGAGGAAGAAGAAGACGATGACGACGACGACGACGAGGTAGAAGCAGAATTTGCAGCAGCAGCAGAAGAAGAAGAGACGGCCGTCCCGCCCACAAAACTCTGCATGCTCATCATCTCCTCCGCCAACCGGACCAGCTCCCCCTTCTCGACCCTCTCCAGCTCGAGCATCCTCCTCAAGTCTTCATTATCACGCCTCACCGTCTGAACGACAGCCTCGAGCCTGTCGACGTCGGCGTCGCGCTCCTTGATGGAAGCGCTGTCGCGGATCGCCCTGGCCCGCAACTCCTCCGCCTCCTTCTTGTCCGTCGTCGTCATCGTCGTCGCCACCGCCACCTGCTGTCGGAGGGTGTCCCTCTCGGCCGAGAGTTCGGATATCCTCTGCTCCAGGCCCGCCACCTTCTTCTCCCATCGGGCTTCGTACGACTTCTTGAGGGCCGCCACCTTGGTGTCGTGCTTGGTCTTGTAGAGGGCGTGCAGCTCGCGCGCGACGTGTTCGACGGCCGCTTCCACGTCGCTGTTCTTGTTCGACGCCGCCGCCGACAGGGAGAGCGGCCTGTTTCCTATTCCGTGACCCGCCGCCGCCGTCGTCTCCTTTCCGGCCCTCATGCCGGCCATCTTGCTCTCGGCCTCCTGGTGTAGCATCTCGGCAGCCTCGCGCCTCTTTTCGCTCTCGTCCAGCTTCCTCTCCAGCTCCTCGCGCTCGGCCTGACCGGCGAGCATGTCGCTTCGGATCTTCTCCAGCACGGTCTCGACGTCTCTCCCCCTGGCCTCCCACCTCTCGCGTTCGCCTTCGAGCTGTTCGACCAGGGCGCGGACCTCGCGCAGTTGCTCCTGCGACTCGCCCACCCGCTTCTCCGCGTCGCCGACGGCCGCTTTCAGCGATTGCACCTCGGCTTCCTTGCCGCTCAGCGAGGCCTTGAGCGAGCTTATGTCCGACAGGAACCCCGACTTGAGAGACTCGAGCTCGCGAGGCGTAATCGTCGGCACGCTGCGCGGCGTTGGCATCGGCGGCATCTCGATGTCGAGCAGGTTCGTCGCCGGCGTTCGCAGCGGTGTAGCCGTCGTCGTCGTGCGTTGCGGCGATGCGTTGGCTCGTCCCGTCGCAGACGCGTGCGGGAAACGCATCTGCTCGGTAAAGTCCATCAGGAGGTTTGTCGTGGTCGTCTCGCGTCGAGCCAGTGGGCTGAGTCCGAGCTTGGACGGGCTCTGACCCAGCCTGGCCAGCATCGTCATATTGGGTATGGCGGAGAAGGCGCTAAAGGTACTCATCATGGTATCGTCAGGACAAGCCGGCTCATCCGCCGCCGCCGCCGCTGCCGCCGCCGCAGCAGCAGCAGCGGCAGCAGCGGCAGCGGCAGCCACGTCGCGCGTAGGAGAACGGTCGCGCTCGTCGTCATCACCGTCGTCGTCGTCGTTGTCGTCGTTATCCTCATCATCGTCATCGTGCTCCCCCCCATCCGCCTCTTCACCATGCTCATCCTCAAGCATCACCACACCCCGTCTCAACCCCCCACCAAGATTCTCATGCTGAAAGATGATTGACTCGGTCGTCGTAGCCTGCTGCTGCTGCTGCGGCTGCTGCGGCGGCGGCAGCATCGTCGCCATCCTCTTCTGCGCCTCCTCATTCCCACTGCTAATCTTAACAGGAAACCTTCTTTCCGGCATCAATCGCCTCGGGCTCCGCGTCCCCCCCGCCGCCGCCATCTCAGGAGACGAGCTCCTCTGCTGCTGCTGCTGCTCCGTCACGATCCGAAGCGGCGAAAGCTCCGTCCCCGAAATCACCCGACTATGTCTCGACGAAGCCTTGGAACCCGGTCGGCTCTCCTGTTCCGTCGTCGTCGTCGTCGTCGCCTTGGAAGCCGGCCAGTAGTTCTCCTGCTCCGACGCGCTGCTCGTCGTCTCCCCCACCGTCGACACGAAAGTCGACGATTCGTCCGATCCGGTCGACGCCTGTCTTTGCCGAGCCCCGTCGTCGCATCGCTGCGTTCGCGGATTCAGATCTTGCTCCTGCACCGTCCGCAACGGCGAAGAGGCCATCGTCGCGGCCGTGACGCCAGGAAAAATAGAAGGAATAATAAGAAGTCTATGAGGGAAAAGACGGGGAAAGAGTGTCTTCTTTTTTTTTGTGTCTCCCGCTTCTCTTCAACACACACACTCTCTCTCTCTCTCGCACGCCCTCTCTCCGTCACTCTGTCACTCTTTTGCCTGTCTTGTTGTTTCGGCCCCTCTTGTCGCCGTCCGTCTCGTCTTATTGCAGGTTCAAGTTTGAAACACGTCGCCCGCGCCCTGGACGACACGTACATAAGTACCTGTCCAAGTAACTTGTGGGGCAGCTCCACCATTCAAGTGTTTACCATCGTAAAGTCGTCGCCGGGGCAACCCAGACTGCTCGCCATCGGCATTTTCTGCTGCTCTCATCCGTGACCATCACCATGGCTCAGAGGACAGTATGTATGTACTAATGTACTACACATGTGAGTCTGCATACTAGGTATATGTAGTATGTATGTATGTATTTTACCACTGTTTCTCCGGTCGTAGTATATTCATCATGTTGCCTACGGTCTTCCAAGTCTTGCCTTCTCGTTCCCTCTCTTGGCTGTGCCATCAACACATCACGCCCAGTCACCAACGCGTCACTTCTGTCCGTGTCCAAGACCACAGATCCTCGACTGCAACCGGCACTTTCACCCCCATCTTTCCCTCCGGCACCAACACCTCTGCCGGCCCTCCCCCACAACAAGAAAAAGAGCATCTTCGAACGCTTTTTATTGGTCATATCATAATTCGTTTCCTGGGAGCTCGCCATATTCAGACGATCACATTTCCTGGGCGCTCTATAGCGTAACAGAGAGCGTGAGAAAGCATGGGTTAGAAGAAAAGAGGCGGAACCGATGGCCGTAGAGAAAAGGAACAAGAAAAATAGGTCGTATAGTCATCATCTTCCGGACATTTGTCGTTTCCAAAGAGGAAAAAAAAAAGAGTAACAGGAGCCAGTGGCGGCAAGAAAATAAAAGGAGTAATCATCAACTTGTATAGAAGGGCCAAGAATGGCGGGTCGCGTCATTGACAGTATTCAATCGTTTTTTAAGCCTGAAAGTCGTAACAGGCTCAGAAAGGGTCGCTTTTTCTTCTTTGCTCGTGCACTCGTGTGACCGTGTCGTTTCTCGGAACTGTCAAAGTCAAAACACCAAAAAAAAAAAGCTGAAGCCGCTCTTCCCAGGATTAAATCCATCAAAGCAAAACGTGACTCATCAGCCGTGTCGTCCATGACAGGGCAAACTTTTTTTTGGTTTTGAAGAGAAAAGAAAAACAAAAGGGTACCATGTAGTCGAAAGTCGTCGTAGTTCGTCAACAATGCTAGGCTTGCCCAAAAGAGTCGGCCGCTGATACAACAAGAAACCAAAAACAAAAAGGGAGAAGGCGGGAGTGGTGAAGTCGAGGGAGAGGGGGCGAGCGTGGCCGCTGGACGCCATTACTGCCAACGGTCCATTGCGAACAACACGCTTCGGTAACAAAAACCATGGGAGTGCGAGGGAGGGGGAGGGGGCCACACAGCCGAGGCTGGGGGCAAGTATCGACATTACCGCCGCGGGGGCGCTGCGATGGCCGACGCCGGTCGACTGAGGGCCTCGTAAGCGGGAGACACCGTCGTCTCCATCAAAGTCTTTCGCCGCTTCAGCTCGAGTCCAGCCATGCCGCCGTTGGAGCCGTCGGCTGTGGAGCGAGACATGTCGTCGTCGTCGTCGCGGCCCCTCTTGAGACTCCCAGTCGAGCCGTTGATGATGGACGACTGCGACGCGTAGTTGTTGGTCATGGGGCCGGCCAGGTCGGAGGCGGAGGCGTAGACGTCGGTGTTGGACGCGCCGCCGTGCTGCGGGCGGTCGCTGCCGGCCACGTTGAACAGACTGCTCGACGACGGCACGCGGGGCGGGGTGCTGTAGCCGGCGTGCTGGGAGTAGTACGGCTGATGGGGCGCCGTCGTCCGTGGTGTCGCCCGTCCCGACGCGGGGGGGTGGTTGGGCGACCCCGTCATGTCGGACGACATGTTGCCGTCGCTGGCCAGCGCTCCGACGCCAGGGGCCGTGTAATTGTACGATGTGCGAGAAGCGTCGTAAGTACCGCTGTCGTGTGTGTACTCGGCGTCGTGCTCGTGATCGGCCTCGTCGTCGCCGGTCGAATGCTGCGTCGTCTGCTCCGACGCCATGATGCCGTTGGGCGGCTTCCCGTCGTGCGGCTCGCCCTGGGGCCCGCTGACGGACGGACGGCTCGATGGAGGGGCCATGTCGCTCTTGGCGTAGTTCTGCGAGTACATTCGATCCTGCGTGCCATTGGCCGATGTCTGGTACGGGGACTGCTGGGAAGCCGGCGCATTGTACATCTGGCGGGCGTTGTCGTATCCCGGAGCGGCCGAGTACGATTGCATCGTGGTCATCGAGGTACCGGGGGGCGTCGTAGCTAGAGCGTCGAGATAGATAAGTACTGGGGTCAACTTGTCGAAGGGAGGGGGGTTGAGGGGGGGGGGGGGGGGGGGGGGGGGGGGGAAGGGGATGAGATGGGGGGTTTCCTGGACGAAGAGGTTTTCAAAGAAGAAGAAAAGGAGGGAAATTCAAGCCATTTATATAGATTTCATACCCTCATTAACCCCCA